>JAVXUP010000996.1:0-302577 GCA_033070095.1 Escallonia herrerae | reverse complement strand
GCTTCTACACTGAACTACTACCTTCATGCTCACCCGTTTCAATATGTTTTGTCCCCTTAAACCTTCACGAACTCAGAATAAAACTTGAAAGTGTAAACATCGTTTTAACCTAGTTTGACTCATCAAACTATATACTTGTTATTTTTCATTGTAATTTGAGTTCAACTGGAGGTTTAGATGCTCATATCCTAGAAATGTGCAAAAATAAGAAACTGAGGGCGAACTACCTTCATTTCACTGCTTAAAGCAAAAATAGCACACATAATATAACTAACGATTGATACCACTTGAATTACTCCAAATCAACTTAATGCGAACAAATGCTGTCCTTCACTTCTGCTTATGATCTTATAACAAACCACACAGATTGACATCTGGAATCCGTTGCACTTCAACCGTTTGACATGAACAGTTGATAATAAACCGCTAATACCACTTCTAATTACACCATATCCAATTGATATGAACTAATGCTGTCCTGCACTTCTGATTAAGATCTCAAAACAACGCAAACGCACACACATTTACAGGCAAATATGCATAACTGGGGCAAAAAGGCCATGCCTGGAATCCGTTGCGATTCAACCGTTTGATAGCAACATCCACCTTAAAATCCGGACATCCATCGGCGTCCGAAACACTAAGGACACCCCGATACACGCACCCGAACCCTCCCTCGCCGATCACCAGCGCCCTATTGAACCCCCTGGTCGCCGATTTGAGATCGGCGAACGAGAAGACCCGCAGATCGTTGGCCCTGCGCTGACCCAGGAACTCGTAGAACCCGAACGAATCGGTGAAGTCCCCGGACTCCGAGTCGAACTCGGACCGGCGAGTCGCCGTGCTGGACGCCACGCTCAGCGAGCGCGCCCACGACACCTTGGACGACCTCGAAACGACGACGTCGTTGGCCTCCTCGTCGTCTCTGATATCTCCGTTCGCAAAGTGGAAGCACTTCATTTCTCAATCGCTGCCAAACACCCCGTAACGAAATGGGTCATGAATTTTTCAGAGAAAGGGTCAAAGAAAGCGAGAGAGCGGCAGAACTAGTGAAAATTGGAACAAAATTTGCCTAGTCTGGTCGGCGCTGCTACTAATTTAATATAGAGCGGCATGGGATAATTTTGGGCAAAGAAAAGGAGAGCAGGTTTTGTTTGGTCGTATACACTGTCTTGTTGCTGCCTGCACACACACACACACACACACACAGAGAAGAGACAGAGAAAGAGTGAATTTTTCTAGAGAGAGAGAGGGAGAGTCACGGGGAAGACTAGCAGCGGCCAGAAGAGTACTTAAATGCTAAATGGGCAGGAGCAACATTATTCAGGCGGGAGTGGGGACTGTCTTCTTGCTTCTTCTTGAAGGTCTCAAACGTGATTCAAACATGATTCGAACGTTTTAAGACAGTGAACCTTTGCAACGGCGAAACAGTATCATCACACGTCAAGTTCGTTATGCGGAACGTTTATATCGTAACGCTGCTCTCTACGTGAGGCGCTCGCACATTGACCGCTCGCACATTGACATTATGACAGAGTTTCTCGTTAATGACTTGTATTGTGACAATTAATAAGAAGGTTACAAGGGCGTTATTTATCTACATAGGGTCTGGTATGCATTTGTTATAGACAAGTTTAGTCCGCTTTGTAATTCATATCTGCATAAGTTTTTATTGCAAATTTATAAATTTTAATAAAATAAAAAAGTGACTGTACTTCTCATTCGTCGTTATCTATAGCTGAATTAGTAAGAAAAGTAGAACCTTGAGAAGCAAAGAAGTAGAATTAGAGCGAAGACATCGTCTAGAAGGCAGGAAAATTCAAAGGAGTCTAAGGCGAGGGGCGGAAACGGGTTATCATCATCAACGTGTGTCTGTGTCCACGCATTGTATCTTTGTATAGAATAGTCGACTTCAAGACGTAAGCTTCGAGTCCTTTGCTGTTATAGGGAACGAGCAATAGTTGCCAGGAATTCTAAAGATGAAGACATCATCTGCATTTCTGCACATAAAGTGAAGATGATTTTGGCAACTGTGAAGCCTAGAAAATTAGCAGAAGAACACTAATACAGTGGAAAACCAAAACAAAGTAAAACTGAAAAATAAAAAAGGTTAACACCATGCATGAAACTAAAATTTTTATGGGTGCAGCCGCATTTTTGTGTGTATGGATTGGGTCACGCCGTCTCTCCGTGACTTTTTGTACCTTCGAATTCATATAGTTGTTTTCCGACCACCCTAAATTTTGTGTTGTGCCAGGTTCATGATTTTTCATGCTTTCTTACGTTCATGTGGTTGTGATTATGTATATGCCTTGCATGTATATTTTGTTAAAAGTATGGTTTACTTTCTAGTAATATATAGCCAACAAAAATAAAATAAAATACATGCCCTAGCTACTACCGAACTTATTGACTAACAAGTCCTGCGTTTGTCCCCTTCATGTTTGCTCCGTGGTGGCTATTTGATTGGCATGGATGTCTTGGCTAAAAGTCATTCTTTCTTTTTTCCTTTTGAATGCAAAATCTTAAGAAAATTGTTAGTATTTCTTTCAAAACTACATTACATGAGAGTTGCAGATCGATCTGCAGGGTCTTTAAGACGGACAAATGATTGCCGTGACTCATGAAAATTTTAGCTTTTTACTTTTATATGTGGTATTTTCTAAACACATCACCTTGATTTTCTGTGCTTGTTGACTCAGTCTCCATAGTTGAATAATAAAAAAACATATGTAAAACCATTGATATCTACGATACTAACACGATAACATACTTAAAGCAATTTAAATATACAATATTAACGCTCAAGATTATAAGCAGTGTGCCTTGTCTTTTAAGCTAGCCTTGTCCTCTCATCGCATGAGCACCTTCCATAACGTCTAGATTGCCTCTTTTCTTTTTTCTTTTTATATATTTCTTTTGACGAACTTTTGTAGACAAGTAAAATCAAAATCACGGGAGAGGAACGGGCCTGACTTTCTAACTTTCTCTGTTTAACTGAAACCAATATGGCCAGGCGTTATATATGTGGCCCAAGTGTCCACACGTACATTTTTCCTTTTCTTTTCTTATCTTTTTGGCAGAAATTGGGGCCTACTGAGCCCGTTTATTTGTTTTGGCACAGAAACCGATAAAATGAATGGAAAAAAAAAAAAAAAGGAGAGTCGAATGCACGGTACCCGCGAAAAATGGGATAATAGTTTCTTGATTTTGTTTTTTGAAAATTTTACTTATTTCATTGCTTCGTAACATTTTGTCATATTTATCTCCGTTACACTTAAAAGCAGTGTACACTAAGAATAGAAAGTCATTTCGAATTGGTAAGAAATTTAAGACAAACATGCAATGCATTTTCATTCTACCCACGTCACTGAAACTTTTCTTTCGCACCTGATTCCAAACATAAATAAATGGAGGAACATAAGCAAGGGTAGGCAATCTTAGACTCATACTTGTACTAGCCTTTGGTGTTCCTTTTTTGTTATGATTGAATAGCGAACTAAAATATAAAAAAATAAAATAGAGGTGGGTAATCAATCATAGTGCAACTCCACAACTGATATACATTCTTTCTAGTAAGTAATGATATGTATTAATAAGGAACACCAGAGGGGCGACACCCATGTCCACAAAAATATCTACTCAGCTAGCTATACAACATTAAGCAGTCCAAAAACTAAAGATAGGCTTCATTGCAGTAAGAAATTATTTTGAGAATCTAAATTGGAAAGAAAAGGAGGCAGAAATTTACAATTGAACAAACTCAGTACCTCGGTGTTCTGTCGACCCTGTGAATATAAAAGGACAAAAACCCGTTTAATATCTTTTGTAAGAACAATAATAGAACAATTTCCTTTAAAAAATTAATTGATAAAAAGCTTATGGAGATAAAATGAGGGAGGGCCTATGAACAAATTTATCTTAAATTTAATTTTTTCATAACATAAAACATGGATAAAAAGAATTTTTTTTAAAATAAATTTTTATTCAGGCCCGGGCATGGCCCAAGCTCAGCCCTAAAGTTGAGGCCTAGGGCTTGGGCTTGGACCGGGCCAGGATATCCTCACATTGGGCCCGACCCCATTTGCAAGGTCCGAAAGCCCAGTTTGGCCCTCTTCTGGCCCGCTGGGCCCAGGCTGGGCAGGCCTAAGCCCGGCCCATTGACATCTCTACCCCGAGCACAACTTCGCTTCTCTCGCCATCTCCGACAACACACTCAAGATTCTGCATTAATTGCCATAGTTCCATTCAATGCACACTTTATATTCCTTCTGAGTTGTCTAATCCAGCCATTCTTTTCTTCTACCCACTTAATTACTGGTCAAAGTCATATAGCCAACATCTTCTTATTAACCTTTACTGCTGAACACCCAGATCTTTAACATGCTTCACTTACCAAAACTAAACCAACAATTGATCCCCCATTATCTCCTCTATCTTTGCCTGATCCACCAACCTTTCACTCCCCTCCTTCGCCTGATCCACCTGAAATACCCTTTCCCCCGTCCACTTACCTTACCTCCACAACATCATTTTCCCTGTAAATGAAATGGATGTTAGGGTTTCCAAAACCAAACTTCTACTTGGCACAATCTGGGATGTTAAAAAATTCAGTGCATCCAGACTCCAACAACTCATCAACCGTCACAGGTAGCTGCGTGGGGATGTAGCGGTTGAAAAATTACCTAACATTTTCCTGTTTCACTTTGACTTAGCAGTCGAGGCAGAGTTAATCCAATATTAGTCCTGGAAAAATTTTACCCGCACCCACGGGTAGACCCGGATCACTACCTAAAACGCAGGTACAGGTAGCAGAATTGACTACCCGTAAAAAATTGACCCGTACCCGGACCGAACCGTTTTGAGAGACCCCGTCATGGTTGGGTGCGGGTTACCCGCGGTTTTCCCGGTGACCTACTATATATACAAGGTAACGTTAGGGTTTCACATCCCTTTCTTCATTTCTCCTTAGCCGCCCACCCCAGGATTCCATTCTCTCTCTCTCTCTTCCTCACACTCAGAGTCTCTCAGCCGCCCAGCAGATCTGTACATCTAATCTCTTGCAGTCGCCGGCTTACAGCATCTCCAGCCTAAACAAGCCCTCCACCTTGCAGAAACCGACCACCCCCACCACGGGAGACCTGACTTCATTTTGAAAACCCACCACCGCGAGCCTAAAAAATCACCACCGCAAGCCGCCGACAGCCACAGAAGAAGCGGCAACAACTGATGCGCCTTGCTCCGATCTCCTCGCCACCGTCGACCACCACTCAGACCCACACGCTTCAAGGCCACCACAGATCTGCCAATCTACTCCACAGATCTGCCACCAGTCTTTCATTGTTGTATTTTTTTATTATTGGTGGATGTAATTGTTGTATTTTGGATTGTTTGTTTGTGGGGAATGGTCGAATGGGATTGTAATTTTATTGAAATTTAATTACTTTATTTTAGATTGTGGGTGGGGAAAGGGGTATGGATGTATGGTATGTTCTTTAACATGTTAATTTGGTATATTTTGTGTTTCGTTCTATCTAATTTTTCTGAATTTGAAATAATTCTAACAACTATTAAAAATAAAAAGAGCTGAATACTTTCTGAAAAAAGAAAAGAAAAGAAACAAAAAGAAAATAAATATGCCTAAGTAGATAGAAGTTTTGTTAATTAAAAAAATAAAATTTCAATCATTTACCCGTGGGTAATATCCAACCCGCAAGGGTAGGGTACGGGTATAGAAAAAGGCTACCCGAAAAAAATCGGGTAAATTTTACCGGAACCTTTTTTATCCGTATCTGACCGGGTATTACCCGTACCCGGTGATTTTACCCGTTTGCCAGGTCTGTCCAGTATGATGGCACCTGGAACTTTGAGGGTACCATCCTACTCCTTCAAATGTGGACTAAACATGTGATTTATGCCCATGTGACTTTCCCAACTGTAGATTTATGGGTATGAGTGATGCATATCCCTAGCATTTGCTATTCGATGACATTGGCAGAACAAATTAGAAGTGTCATCAAGCAAGTGTTGCGTACAGACTAGTCTCTCATCAGGGTGAGCAACAAGGATTTCTTTCGAGTATGCTTCCAATACTGTCTGATGTGTATCTCTACCTATTAAATGGAAATACTATTTGGCTACCATTTCACTTCAAAAACTATTTCGAGTATGCTTCTGGTGCGGATGTGGAGGCCATACGGTCGAAGACTATTAGAAAAAAGAAGCAGACATCATAGAGGCTTTATATCATCAAATTAGCCAACTATAGCAATGCCATCAACATCCTCCTACGTTTGAACTCGGACAACCAATCTATACCGAGGCCATTCGCGCGTTGCCCGATTCTAATTTCACTCATTCGTATTGTCCATACACCGTCTGGACTTGAGTTACACTACATTTTAACGTCCTTTTCTTCAGTAACATCAATTTCGTCATCGTTGGATTCTGAACAGAATTTTATGTATGACATATGGAGCGATGAAGATGTGTCCATCCCCACACCGGCAAAATCCGACAATAAAATAGAACTTGATCACCCTACTGCAGATATACCATCCATGGTCTCCGATACAGATGACGAATTTGGCACAGATGAATATCAGGTAGGGTCAACTCACAAGTCCACACCGCCGTCTCCCAGCGAGTCAACTCTCTTAACATCACTTCCCATGCTGACCAAGTGGTATCACAGTTGAACACCCATCTTACTTCCTAATGACACGTGGGTGGCCTATAACACAACACAAAAATCTTAGCTTGGCCAAACATCTCACATCGTGGCTCCTTTAGAACTGGGCTTCCTAAACTTGGTGACCAGGTTCAAGACCACCTGGGCATCCTCCCACTTTGCAACACTCCAAAAACTTTTAACATTGGTAGGTTACCCCCTGGCCGTAACCCACCAACAAAAAATAATCCCCCCCCCCACTTCACCACATCACAACATTCTTGACAATCATCATCCCCATAGGAACCACGCAACATCATCTCTAACCTTTAATCCACTTTACTCAGCCACACCCCCCAACATTGCTCTGCCACTCACCTTTCCCTGTCAATCCAAAAATACACCTTCCTTTAGTAGACCCTCACATCTCCAACCTCGCATGGAACAAACCAGCCCCACGACCCACTATCCAAGCCAACCCCTCCCTTATTCCCTCGTAGGACAAGGAAGGAACCCATGCACACACAGGAACCCAACTTTGATACTACTACAGGGAACAAACCATTAAACTAATACAAGGGACCATGTACTGCCGCACTACACCACCAATTTACCCTCATCACCTCCACCCTTGCCGACTCAAGCAATTCGACACCTTGATCCTTCCTCAACTTTGGACTAGATGTAATACAAAATGAACCCACTCTCATTACTCTTCTTACATCCATGTTACATGAAATCTCTACCACATCCCTCACCAATTCCCCAACCCACGGTGGAGGAAAATGCTTCTATGCACCAGCATATGATGAGGCATTCCCTGACTACACAGATCCTATGGACACTATTACTGTAATAACCATCAAAGACGAACCTAATACAACAAACCTGGACACTGCCGCCATGGATACTGGTTCCTCTCCAGAACCAACTCCTCAAGTCTTTATGTTGTTCAATGTCGCAAATGGGATACTAGTTTAGCTTCAATAACTTCTTCAACATCCACAACATCATCTCTGAAAAGGCTTATGGATGAAGAACCTACTCCACCTGGTCACATTAAGAAAATCAGGATCATTGGCCCTGCTCGCTGTATACCCCGCCATCGCTCCCAGGTTCCACACTATCTTTGCTTACTTTTATTAGCGTAGACTCCATATACTTTCATCCGGTTCATACTTCTATCAAATTGCATTCCATGTCGCATACTCTTATACATGATATTCATTTTACTTTTGTTGTATCTCACGTAAATATTTAACATACCACCTCACGCAATTTAAATGCAAATGTTTGCATCTCACTAAAATTGATACATGCTGGTTCAATATTTTTCCTGCTTCCAAAAGGATCAAACTTATGCTTCCTAGGAAGTTTCTACATAATAGACGTTTCTCACAATGCACACATGCTAGAACACTGCACTTTCCTTTATCTTGTTCTTTTATCCACTACTTGCAATAATCTTTCTGTCAAGAGGAAACGCATGCACTACTTGCTACATCTTTATAATTATAACTATTGTTCACCCGCTTTAATTATTGTTAAGCAGTCTTAACTCTCAGTTGTCAGTTACACATTACATGCTTTTCCTTACTCCCATTGCATGCATGCACGAATATGTTCTCCTCATCTACCATGTCCTATCCTCTCTATTAATGCTGACCTTTTAGCTTTTCATCAATTAGTCAGATTAGCAGCTACTCAACCCATTCACCACACTATAATGCAGATTATTTTCTCTCTAGCTTTTAGTTATTGACTAGCTGTTATATACATACTCCGTAGTTGTTCTAAATCTTTGGTAGAGTTTTGCACATTACCTACTCTACCTCAACTCAGGCTCAAACGTAAAAACACATCTCTTCTCTCAAACCCTTATAAATCTCAAAACTCAGTTATCCAACAAAAATGAATTTTAGTTGGTTTCCTAGCTGGGTGTCAGGAGTTGTTCCTTTATAACCTTTCGTTCCACAATGAAACACATCTGCTGGAACTGTTGAGGTCTTGGTCAACCTCGTTCGGTACGAACAGCAAAGGATCTGATCAAACTCCACCGCCCTCTCATCGTCTTTCTTCAAAAAACCTTCCAGCTTATCTCTACTGTTGCACTTCATTTCCGGTCTTCGGGTTTAACGTGTTTCTCAGGGATGGACTCCAACTCCAATAAAGGGGGCCTATGGGTTGTCTGATCGCCTCAATTGCAGGGTGTAGTTCTTTCCAAAACCAAACACCTTATTATAATTGCCTTTACGGATCATGACACTTCGTGGACTTTGGCATGCATTTATGGTCATCTTTATCTTTCCAAACCTCATCATATGTGGATGAATATCCTCCATGTACTTCTCCCTATTCAAGGACCATTGCTATTACTGGGCAATTTCAATCAAGTACTATCACCGGATGAAAAAATAGGCCGTCACAACTTTGCAACCAGGCCATAAATATCTTATGTTTTCATGCATCAACTTGGCCTCCTTGAGTCTCACTAGCAAGGACCCACTTTTACTTGGCACAATGGATGACAACTCCACGACTGTACCAATGAAAAACTAGACCATTGTTATTTTCAATCCTGATTGGATCATCAAATATCAGCACTCTATAACTACAAATTTGAGAATCCAAGGTTCTGTCCATACCCTCTTCTAGTAAATTCTTCCTCTACTCCAAACAACCGTGACCGTGGCCGGAGGTTTGAAGCTTTCTGGTTACAACACAAAGATAGTACTGCTCTCATATGCCGGCATTGGGGTTTTCCAATCACTAGGTCTCCTTTCTTTTGCATTATCTCTTGAGATAAAATGCTTCTACATAAACTCTCAAACTGGTGTTTGGCCACTGAAGGAAAACTAGAAACCCAAATCACATCCACTAGAGACCAACTTACTGTGTGCCAGTCATGTCTTCCCAATCCGGTGGGATGTGAGGAAGACTTTCATCATAGACAACACCTAAATTGGTTACTTGACTGAGAAAACATTTTAGGCTCAACATTCTAGAGAAACATGGTTAACCTTAGGTGATGGCCGCACAAAATTTTTTCATGCCTCAACCACCACTTGTAGATCAACCCATCTATTTAGCCATATTATGGATCCTCAAGGTAACCCTTGTTCTTCGAAGACAGATTTTAAAAATTGTTTTCTCTGTACACTTTTCCACATTACTCAACCTCAATCCTACCACTGAGACTAGTGCCACACGCAGACCCTTCTACCATTCCCCTTTATTCATAATATTTCCTCCTTTCTCAAATTATAACAAAAAATAGACCTTAACCGACGTTCACGGCCACAGAAATCAAAACAAAAATATTTCAATTGGCTCCTCTTAAAGCCCCGGGTCCTGATGGTATAATACCCCTTGTATATCAACAGTGTTAGGGGATCATGGGCCAATCACTTACCATTGCAGTTCTCTCATTCCTTCATTCTAGACATCTACTTACACAAGTCAACAAAACATTTATCACACTTATACCAAAGATCAAACAACCTTCAAAACCTAATGATTTTTGTCCTATCAGTCTTTGTAACACTCTTTATAAAATCATCACCAAAACCATATGCAATCGAATTCAACTAGTTCTTCCTTCTCTTATATCTCCCTTCCAAAATGCCTTTACTAAAGGAAGACACATCGCCAATAATATACTCCTAGTGCAAGAACTCGCCAACAAGATCAGGACTACAAAACGAGGAAAAAAGGCATATGGAATGCTAAAAATAGATATGAGTAAGGCTATAATCCCCTACACTGTAATTATATTGGAGCAGTCCTTCATCGTTGTGACTTTTCACCACATCTGATCTGTTTAATAATGCAATGTATTACCATAGTTACCTATAGACCTAGCAAACGGGAATACCCGTCGGGTACAGGTAATACCTGGTCAGGTCTGGGTAAAAATGGGTCGGGTAAAATTTACTGATTTTTTTCGGATAGCCATTTTTAATGCCCAGACCCTACCCATGCGAGGCGGATATTACCCGCGGGTATAATTTTTTTCTAATAAATAGAATTTAATTTACCACATTTTGCTACACTACTAATTAAATTTCAACATAAGTACAATCCCAATCCCCACTAACAATCCAAAATACAAAGATTAATTTTCACCAACATTTAATCCAAACTACAAAGGTTTTTCAACCGAGATACAACATCGCATGCATAAATAATCTAAATAAAGTCTTCAATTCCACGTAGAACGTGTTGAACTGCTGTGAACAGTAGTGGTGCGGATGTGAGCTTCTCGATCGGTAGTGGACAGGTAGCTCCGAGGCCATCGGCAGTCGATCTGTGAAAGAAGACCGACTGACAGACTGAGTGAGGTTGAGGTAAAGAGAGTGACGACGGCAGATTTGTGAAGAGGAGAGCGACTGTAGATCTATGAGGGATAGAGAGATAGATCGGTGAAGGATAGAGTGACCATGGAAGAGAGTGGCTGCGGCATATCTGTGGGGGTGAGGGATGGAGAGGGAATTGGCAGAGTAGGGTAGTGGCATTGATTCGTTAAAGAGTGAGGGGGCTAGTGGTTGAAGATAGGTGGCGGTCGGCGGTGGCTTGGGGAAGAAGGAGTGACGGTTTCTGACGGCAGAAAGGAATGGGCGGCATAAGATTGTGAGAGAAGTGAGAAACATAAAAGTTAAAAATGAAGGATTAAGGCACAAAAGTGTCTTATATATGCATGAAATTCGGGTAAAACCAAGTAACCCTTTACTCGACCCGGACTAACTAAAAAATTACGATCTGGGTCGGATACGGGTCTGATTTCGACGGGTGTCTCGTATATGTACTTGTACCCGGGGTTTTTGAATAGGTACAGGTAAAGCCGCGGGTACGGGCCAAAATTGCTAGGTCTAGTTACCTACTCCATTTTGGTGGATGGCTCTTTGTCAGCGTGTTTCCAACCTTCCAGAGGAATTTGACAGGGTGATCATCTTTCCCCAACATTTTTCATTGTTTGCACTGAAGCACTCTCTCAATCTCTTAGTAAAGCAAAAGATTATGATGGCATATGTGGAGTTAAATTCTCCTTTCGTACTGCACCGATCAACCATATATTCTTTGTCGAAGACTCGATGTTGTTTTTTTTACTCACCCCCTCTGTGGTGAGCTACTCAAAATTCTCCTTGATCAGTATTTCCTCAATTCAGCCACAACTTAATTTACACAAATCATCTTTAGCGGTGAGCCCAAACTGCTCCCCTCCTTATCCGCTTATTTTTCCACTACCCTAAACATCCCGCTTCGCCAACATTTTATGCAATATCTAGGCACTTTTCTTGATATTGTAATACATCATAAGGAATTCTTTATATCACTTCTAGATAAAATTCGCAGATGTAATATCTCGAACTTCGGGAGCCGATTAAAATAACCATCGGGCTCCGAAAAATAAACGGTCGCTAATTTTGAGCAATACTTGAGCATTAGAAGCTTGTGAAAGCTTAAAAGAATTTTGGGGCAAAAATGTAATTTTTGAAAATTTGGGGGCATTTTCGTAATTTTGGAAAATCTTGGGGGTTAATTTGAAATTTTGAGAAAAATTGTGGGAGTGCCACCTCCTACTAGCTTAATGACTAAGCTAGGAAAAAAAGAGAGAAGATAATTGAGAAAGAATGGATAAGTTTAAAGAAAGAAAACAAAAAAAAAAGAAAAGACAAAAAGGGAACCTTTCCCTTTCGGGAAAGGAGAAGAACAGAACAGAGACAGAAGAGGAAACATAGAAGAGAAAGAAAAATAGAGAGAGGGAAGCAGGGCTCGGGCAAGGGGTGAATCGAAATAAAAAAAGAGAGATTGAAGGACACCTTCGAAGAGGGTAATCTCTCCACCCTAGTCAGTGTGTTAAATTTCTGTGTGTGTTCATGTGTATTACTGTGTCACAGTGTGTGTGTGTGTGTCGTGACTGTGGTGGTTCGGGTATGTGGGTTTAAGAGTGGAATCGTGTATAGAAGGATTGGGATGTGTTGGTGTATGGCAGTGTACGACGCTATGTGTGTTCCGTTGTGTGCTTGTGACTAGTGTGTGTTTTTCGGGTTATAGCAGGTTGTGTGTGTATGTGTTCATGGCCACGGCAGTGTGAGTTGATGAATTGTGTGTAAGTGTGTGTATACACGAAATCAAGGAAGGGTGATGAATGTTTAGGTGAGTAATTGTGTGTTTAAAGAAAGTAGTGTGTGCGTTTGTGAATTCGTGGGTGATGGATGAATGTGGCAGGAAGTTGTTTCAGCTGAAAAACTGGGGGAAGATGATGACTGTGTGAAAATTAGGTGTTTTAGTGTGTGTGTGTGTGTGTGAATTTGAATAGGAAGTGAAATTGTCACTAAAGAGGAAATTTATTTGGGCAGGTTTTTCTACAAATTTTCATAAATAGTTAGGGTCCAAATTAGACAAAACTCAAAACAGTAACACCCAATGTTTTTACGAGATCTACCCTCTAGAAAATTTTGGGAATTTTTGGAGTCCGCGAAGGGCCCTAAATCAGGGTACTGATTGAAAAACTTTATCGATTTATTTAGCATATCAAACCAAGTTATTTTAACCTGAAAATTTATGGAAGCCCTATTTTATAGATATGATTCAGTATCTAAAATTTTGGATCATTCCGAGGCCGATAGGTATTTTTTCACGAAACTGGCCTTTTAGCGCTCGGTCCGGACACCGGTTCAGGATTTTCGGACGAAAATTTTATAAAATACTTTTTAGGCCAGAAATAACATCGGGATGCTTAAAATAGCGGTTTAAGATATTTTTGAGATTTTCCCAGTGCCGGAAACCCCCAGGGGTGTTTTGGTAATTTACCACCCCGAAGGGGTATTTTGATAATTTTACCTATAAGAGATATTTTGAAGTAAATTTACATACGGTAAGATTATTTTAGTGACTTTGCTTATGGAAAAGTCATTTTGAGAATTAAAGTGTAACGGGGGGTGTTTTGGTAATTTGCCACCCCGAAGGGGTATTTTGATAATTTGACCTAAGAAAGGTATTTTGGCATAAATTTACATATGGAAAGTTTATTTCAATGATTCTACTTACGGGAAGGCCGTTTGGATAATTTAAGTCTGAGAGGGGCATTTCGGTAATTTTACACCCTAGGGGTGTTTCGGTAATTTTACATACCTGGTGAGGGGAGGTTCATTTTGGGAGTATGTGTGAGTTCGTATTAAGTTATAATCTTGTTCTGTAGGCTGTTTCTAATGGTTCGATTATTCCGTTTAGGTTAAAGCTAAAGACTTCCGGTTAGGATAATTTAGCTGCGGATCCAGGTAAGAGATTCTATCTGAACCCTGGGTAAGGACTTTGTCCGAACCCTTATTTCGATTGCTCGTACTAGTAAGTACTTATTTGATTTACTTACGGCTAATGCCGAACTCTGAATTTTGTATGGCCATCAGCATGTTATTGCCCAGAAAACCCCAATATTGAACCTGAATCGATTGTTTGGAAATCTTATGATGCTCGCATGTATTGCATGCTGAGTTATTTGATAATTGTCTGTATCCGTTCTTCCGGATTGTTGTGCTTAAAACTCGATAATTATTCGTAATCGTTTTGTTGTTTATCTGTGATTTTCTTCTGAAAATTCTAATTTCCTTTGACATTCTGATTTCTTCTGAAAATTTCGAATGCTGACTTGTGTCAGTATGATTATTGTTATTGGCATCTGAATTGATCTCCGTGATTGAGCTTATGTTAATGCTCATTGATATTGTTAATTTTTCTGTGTTGACCTGGGTTATCTGTTCTGTTCTGAGGCGGGCGTTATAAGGCTGGTCTGAATCCTGCATGGAATGCAGGCTAGTACCTAAATGGACTAGTAATTATTCTGGTACATCATGCATGTGTACATTCTGTTAGCGTGCCGGAATGGCATTGCAATCGCCCAGGGTCAACGTTGATTTTTGATTTTTCTCTGTTCTGTATATTGCCGTGACTATTACGGAAATGTCTGAAAAGTATTATCTGAAATGATCTGTACTTCTGTTGAAATTCTTTGGGAAAACCTTCAGTGTATTTTGGAAAGAACTGTCTCAGATGATCTGTATACATTTGAAAGATCTTGAGAAAACTCTGTTGTGTTTTGAAGATGATCTTTTATTAATTGTTCTGAAACCCATCATGGGTATTACTGTTTATTTTGGTATCTGTTTCTGTGAATTTCAATCATTTTGAGAATCATTGAGTATTTTTGACCGTTTGAAGTATTCTGGAAATCTGTCAGTTGGATTCTTGGAATCATTTTGTAATCCTGTTGGTAGTCCTTGTGCGACCTTACTGAGCTTTCAAAAGCTCACTCTCCGTTTGATTCCCTTCTGCAGGTGACGATAAGTTGTAGCATGTTCGGGAATGGGTTAGAGTCTGCGTGAGGTTCCGGTGAGCCCACAACTATTGTGTAGGGAGACCCCTGCGTGGGTCTGTACTGTTGATTCATCCTTTAGGGATTCAAGTTTGTAAAGAATCTAGGTTTTAATAGTTGAAGTTTAAGCAGTTTTGTAAGTTTGTATTTGACGAATCTGAGTTGATGCTGAATTAGATGATTTGGAATATGTATTAGTGAACAGGTTTGACAGGTTTGATGTGATCCGGTAGGTTAACGACCCGGGAGTTCGGGGAGGCGGAGCTTCGGAATTCTGGGGGCGTTACACACTTCTAGATAAAATTCACAGATGTTATGCGGGTTAGATAGGTCTTCTCCTCAACAAAGCTGGCCGAACAACACTCATAAAGTTGTTACTTTCCTCTTTACTCACTTATCATATGCAAATCTGCCTTTTCTAATACATATATTTGCAAAAAATAGACGCCATTTTGAGCAATTTTTAGTGGAAAGGAGACTCCAATGGCCGAGGAATACATTGGGTCCACTGACACACACTATGTGGACCTATACAAACTGGTGGCCTTGGATTTCGTCACACTCATATGTTCAATCTCGCACCGTTAGCTCGAACTAGCTGGAGAATTTTACAGGCACCAGATTCACTCCTTTCATCAATTCTACCACTCCAGTCACATCATTTTCTATACATTCCTCAGAGATCCAACGTTTCTTGGGATTGGAAGAGTATACTAGCAGGACGAGATACTGTAATGGATGGTTAACGATAGTAAGTGGGCAATGGTATGCTAATTAATATCTGGCATGATCACTAGCTCTGCAAGATTTCACCGGATGAGTTACATCAATCTTTTGACACCACACTCAACACTGTACAGGATCTCGTGACATCAGACACTTAGAACCTAATCAAAATTACCAACCTCTTCCCTACAATTAATACGTAATCAAATTGTAGACAACCATATATCCACCTCAGGGTTCCCTGACATTCTTATTTGGTCCCACCACCCCTCCTGCTAATTTAGCATTAAATCCCCCTATTTCTGTCTCCATAAGAAATCATCCCAACAGCACCACATACACACGACTAGTATCAATCGGGGAAAGGACCTTCCCACCCAAGTTTGGAAGCCATTATGGGCATTACCAGTTAACACAAAATCCAATTCTTTATATGACAATTACTATTGAACTGACTCCTTTAAAGAGCTCACTTTTCTCTAAACACCTCATCTCGATTGATACTTGTGTGTTTTTACGATCAACAACGTGAAATCTCTTTACATTTATTATACTCATGTCCTGCCCTTCATATAATATGGTTCGGTAGCACTCTAGACATTCTGCCTAGTACACCGTCACCATCCTTTAAAGAATGGCTGATAGCATGGATCACTGTTCTCCACATCTCCGTCATGGATTACCGCCTTAGACAACTGATATTCCTTACAACAGTTTGGTGTATTTGGATACACTGTATTTTCCGGCAACAAACATTCAACACTCTCCAAGTAATTCATAAAATCAAAAACTTGACACAATTTTATTCTTGTTTCCTAACCCGATGAATAACTCGATGCACCTCTACCTACACCTCGCCCGTACTGCTCCCACAAGACCACAACAATTCAAATCTACAGCCACCTAGATTCTAAATAGCCTTACACCACACACTACAACCTGCTCGTTCCCGCCTCTTACCTACTAACCGCCTATATCTCAGTATACAATATAACCCCACATAGAGCATGACTGGTTTTGGACTCATTGGTCTTCCCCAAGTGATGATCATAGTGGATATCTCATACAAAATTTCAGAGCCCGATCATTGCAAGAGACCAAAGTCATATCTACCTTAAGTTCATGTCAATGGGCACAACGACACCGGTTATCACATTTAGAATTGTTTACTAACGCAACCTCCCTCCTATCACAGATGGCGGACATGGATGACTTATGGCCTGTGATGATGCCTATTGTGTATGATATTTGTAACATTGGTGCGACTTTTCACTTTTGTGAACTCTGCAGTAGTGATCCGCATTAGCTGAAGGATGCTTCCTCCTTTGCTATGTTGGCATGTGGCTCAAGTCATAGTTAGAATCAAGACTGAAGCTCCAACCGACTCAAGGAAATCCGCGTACCTTTTTGTTTAGGCATCATCATCTTTATATAGACCTTACTCATACTTGCAGTCCAGCACATGAAGCCTTTTGACACTTCAATTGACAGTAATCCACAAATCCAGATGTTTACAGATTCTTCTTTATGTACTGGATCAAGCATCTGTAATTATAAAAGTAAACTATTTATTTCTTCTTTGTACAAACTTGGGTCTATGAATGCAGTTCTCCTTTAGGAAAAAAAAGGCTCTAAATAGGATCTAGTAAATTACGAATAAGTCCAAGTTCAAGCAGTTTATTTTACCACAAAAAATTGCCTCTTGGGTTGCCTTGATAAGTTAATAAACTCCAGGAATATCACCAGATAAAAACAAGTTACTTTGGCATTTATACCCTGATAACTTAACTGAGTCGTGAACTGCACATTTTCAAATATCTAGAAGGAATTTTTTTTTACAGTTACTCAAGTTATAAGAAGATAGTTATAACTCTTCGTATAGTTACGATCAATGATTACTAAAAACAGTTAGTGACATTTCTGTTAATATCTTTAGCGATAATTTTTAATAATACCCTTTTGACGTCACTAATTATATATCACTAAAGACATTTAACGAGTATTAATTCCAATTATTCAGGAGGTTGTAATTATTTTTCTATAACTCAGAATAGCAATTACAAAATTTCATATCTAAGGAAAAAATTTTGTATAACAAATTATGAACTACTACTTGCGATCACCTAAGAACACACTCCAAAGTTTACTTTATATTTATATTCCTTTCAAGGAACGAAACCGAAAGACAAAGCCTTCAACTTGGCAACAATGCACTCATGAAGTAGCCACTCCTATGGGAACATCTTAGTTATACGTGCCACCCCATGGCTCCGCTTTATCGGCTAACCAGAACTAGGGAGTTCTACGGGAGCATGGTCTTTCATGATCCTAGCTAGTGCCTAGATCCGCAGCAGTGATGACTCAGTCAGATTGTGGTACGTACAAGCACAGGGAAAGCCATGCATGAATCTTTAATTCAGCTTTTAGCCTCCTCCTCGTAGCCCCTTTATACGTCTCCCTCCAGCTGACACCACAAGATTCATAGGTCTTACGGAGGGAAGTCGTTCGTAAATCCTGGCCACACACTCTCCATTTTTTTAACCAAAATACCGCCGGGGGAGTCTCATGCCAAGCCAACTGTCACCACCCCCGAAAACTTTGCAGTCTGCATTTCCAACACAATTAATTCCGACCCTAAGATAACCCCGAGAATTTACACTCTTGACAGATCTGGGATACAAGAAGTCCTGCACACCATCACTTGGGCATGTGTATCAAATCCTTTTAATTTATCTGAACCGGAACCAATTAAATCCAATTCAAAGATCTTTAATGGTTTAATTTTAAATTTCTCAAACCGATCTTAGTTTAGTTCGGATCGGTTCACGGTTTATATTTTTTAAACTGATTTTGAACCGAAGCGACCTATGATATTTTAATTTTTTTTAATAAAATTCATTGATAATTTCACGTATATGGTACTAAGAAAATTTAAATAAATAAATCTTGAAAGTTAAAAAAATAATAATGAAAATACTTATAACACAAAAAATTCGTGACCAGTATCAATTTTATATTTACTAATTCTTTCTCATTATCAATGAGCACTTATATATCAATTATTACAAGATTATATGCAATTTAGAAAAAATATAACCTTAATTTTTAATTATTATTAGATCTAATAATAGTGTACAAAGGGAACAATGTCTTTAAGTGAATGCAACCACTTAAATCGATCAAATCAAACCGTCTAAACCGACCAAACTGAACCATTTAAATAGATGGTGTTTGATTTGATTCGGTTTTACAAAATTTCAAACCAAGGAATAACTGTTCAATTTACAGTTTAACCCCCAAACTGAACCGTGCTCACCCCTACCATCCGTGGTAACATTGCTCGCCACTCATTTATATTGCTCGCGGCATTATGTGAAATCTTGGTAAGATTCTTCATTTTGTATCGAATTAAACTACATGCTTCACCTCTTTAAAGAGCGAAGAGTCATCCCCATGCTGGGCTAATTGGTTGATATTATAGTATGCATCGATTACGACAATTCTCATCAATTTCCTCATAGATGGCGCGTTGAGAATTCTTTCGTCCAAAAGTTTTTCTATTGATAGATACTCCAAAAAATATGTATTTTTTAGCTTCAATTGATAAGCAATAATTGAAACGATTGAATTTGTTAAAAAAAAGACTAAAATGTAAATCTTTTTGGCTCCGAAGTCAACAAAATTACGACGACAATACGAGATTTTGATGAGTGAGATATTACATGCAATCCGCAATGAATGGCCTAAAGCTGATATTTATGCTGAGCAGTTCACATGCATGCAAAGGCAGTGTCAAAGGCCGTCTAAAATGAGAAAACAAAGCGAATCTACTCGAAAGTTGAATGACCTACATGTGCAATTTAGAAGCAAGCCCCGAGACATGCACATTATCAATTATGAAACTACATCTTCGTACCAATCAGTCTATCAGAGTAAATGTGCATCATGACCTCGTAGATGAAGAACTGCAGATGCCAGTTGTGCAAATAAGTGTAACATCGTATCATCACGTCATATTTATCGACGAATACCCTTTCATCTGATCGCTATGAACCCGCCCGTTTTGATCATCAAATACAAATATGTTATGTGTCAAACAAACTACTTCCAAAAAAAAAACTGCTAGCATAGATCGGAAAACATACACTAAATGAAGCACATGATGTACTCGTAAGGGGTTTGGGTCATTGAGGGTCGGGGCTATCACACGCCGGTGGTTCGCGCACTTCAAAGAAGGACCGGTTCTTAACAACAATGTCGTACATGTGGATGGACTTGAGGTTGTTGAAGCTACTAGGTAGAGAGATGAGGTGGGCGGAGTCGTCGGACCGGTGGAACTGGAGGAGCTCTGACCCGTTCGGGTTGTGGTACCGGGTCCAGCCGAGTTCGGCGAGCCACTGCTTGAGCTCGGCGTATGACCGGATCACCTTGTTGGCGGGTAGGTAGACCAGGACCCGTGGGCGGGCGCCGGGTGCGGTGGCCGTGCCCGGGTAGGGTGGTTCCTTCTGCTCGAAGGACTCGCGGGTCGGGTTCGTGACCAGGCGGGCTACGCCCTTCTTGTCGAATATCCAGACGCCGGACATTGCTGTTGTTACGGTGAGAGGGAGGGGGGAGGGGTACGGACGTAGTAGAGTAGGAGTGAAAAAGTGCACTGCGGTAATGCACATGTGTAGGCTTCCAAGGCAACATCTGACTCTGTAAATTGAAAGGACCAAACTACCCTTCTTATATTCTTTTTCTTTCTTATTGAGCTCATATCGGGCGATCCTTTGGTTTATCTGGTGCAACCCAAATGCTTTGGCATTCGAAGGTGATTTTTTTTTCTTCTTCTCGGCTATTGGTACAAAGCAGATCTTTGTTCGATAGTATCACAACCACTTGTTGCTTTCGAACATGTTCTAACAAGGTCGAACGTTCCTAGTAGAGTAGAACAAGTATTTTGTGCATTTTTTATTTTTCACTTGTTCCCTTCCATTCCATTCCATTCGGGGATGGATTCAGAAAGTCTGACGGCAGGAATCAAAAAGTCAAAAAAAAATTTGTTGGCTAATATAGAAAAATTTATAAAGCTCAAGTTCACATCGAATATGAGAAAATAAAAACATCTTTTAATTAGCATCACTATTAGATACGTTGAATATACAATAGATTGTTCAATTACTGTTCGTAGTAATTTATTTCACTTGATAAGGTTAATCACATATAGATATATTTCTAATGTGTTATTAATTATATGAATACGATAATCACATATAAGTTAACATATTACTATAATTTAAACTTCAAAAAATTAACATTGATTTATTCGAAGTTTTTTTTTATGGATAGATTTAGAATTTAAAATTTAAAATTTGTAAGAATGACAATAGAGCAAAGGAATGAGAAAGACAAAAACTATGATGACCGGTGGTACAAAGAGTAAAAAAACATAATCCTAATAAATTAATGCATTAAATATTAGTATTTTTGTAAATATTTTAAATATAATTATTTGCTATTTAAAAATTTTTTTAATCCTCAAAAGTTGGGTGGGGGGGGGCGTGGCCCCCTCTGGTGGTCTGAGTGCTCCGTCCTTGCTTCCATTACTCAAATCAATACGAGTGTTCCTTTCCAATCACCATAATCTTTATGCGATCTTTGTCTTGGAGTCAAACTGCAGCGATCAATAAACACAAGATTGGTCTTATATAATACAGTTTGGGTTCGGACTGGGGCAAGCATAGAGATTCTGAAGTCAGATGATGTAGTTTGTGTTAGCACTGACTATTATCCTTGTTATTGAATGGCTGATTAAGTTTAATTGATTACATTCATTATCCTATTTTCTCACATTAATTTCTTGGAACATGTAAAAGCTAGAGCTTTGCGATCTGTTTTATGTGCTAATACTTTGTATAGGATGATGTACAACTGCGGTATTTTGCATTCGATCCATATCACCCAAGGAAAAGAAAGTGTGTTCAATCTTTCGTTGGCACTCGCTTCATTGCTAACCAATCAGGTAAAGGATTGTGGAAGGAAGGGATAGCTCTTGTATAGTCTACGGCATCCCCACATGAATCAGTCCACTACTTAGATGAGTTTCCCTACACGGTGTTACGATATCATAGCTCTTATGCCTATTTGGATGGGTTGTCATACATTTTAGTCTTATGTGATCGTTTAGCCATTGCTCTAACTTAAATCTTCACCATGGTTATTCTATTTAGATTCAACTCAAAGGAAAAAAAATCAGGTAATCCTGAACTAATAGTCCAACCATCTATAATCGTTTGATATATCATAGAGTTAATTTCTCAATATTCAGTAACAGATTCTTGTATCACCCCACTCTCCCCCGATCCACTGCAAGAGTATCAATGTACTAAAGGTGGGAATATCTACTACGTCTTTTTCTAAAATTCATAGCTGAAAGTTTTATCGACAAAGATCTATTTGCTGAATAATTAAAGAGGACTTTCTTTGGATAAGTATTTAGGTTTCCATTCCTCTGTAAAGTTTTATTTAAGTCATGATAGATTTAGACCTTTTGAACTTACCTCATCTTTATCGAGTGATAAACAAGAAATAATGATTCCCTATGTTTCATTGACTTCTTCCCCTGTTGTCTTTTGAGATGTTTCACAAAACTTTCCCCTTTCTTCAAAAAAATATAGTATTGCATATTTGTCTTATTTAACCGTTACTAAAACATTTCATGTTCTTCCTATTTTACCATAAAGAAACATTGTCGTGCTCTCTTAGTGTAGAAGAATAAGAGTGTAAATGACATTTAAAAAGTTTCATTAAAAGACTGACACTTAAATGGGGAAGAATTTAATGAAATGAAGGGAGCACATAACTATAAATCAATTCAACCCCCCCCCCCCCCCCCCCACCTCTCGAAAATGAAAAAAAAAAAGAGCTACCATATCCAACCTAAACTTTTAGACTTTGAGAGCAAAGAATTTTGATAAGGAATAATGTATGAAAAATAAAGCGACTATCGTGTTCAATAGCCAAAGGATTGCAGTTTGGTTATTACATTTGAGAGTTTTACAAGCACGTTTGTCGCCAAAATTAATAACCTATATTTTTTGTATGGGCTAGTCATGGGCTAACGTATTTCAGCCTATAAATGGGTTGGGCTGGAAATATGATAACCCAAGAGCTTGTCAAAGTCCCCAACATAGTGGCTTTCTTCTTAAACTTAGGCAATATAGGAAAACCAAAACCAATAGAATAACCCTCGAAAGGGTTGGGGGCGTGAATAGGATTTTTAGGATAACTTAAAGAATTTAGCACTTAATCACAAGCAATTTTTAGAATTAAAAAGGTTATAAATTCAACTTAGTTTACTCAAGCAATATATCTCAAAAATAATTTATTAAATACATAAATAATCAATCTCACAGTAAATATAGGGCAATAATGTAAAGAAAGAAAAATTTTAAGATACTTGACAACCGAAATTTAGATGTTTCGGCTCAAATTTAGATTGTTAGGCGTAAAGGGTCCGTGAAGCCGAGACGCAAGGCGCTGGCGCGCGCCTTTTCAAAGTGATGCACGAAATAAAAATAAACATGTATAGTGCATCAAACTAAAAAATTATGTACCAAAATCTAGAAATTGATTTTATGCTAAATGAATATGGCAATGACATCCTCATCATCATGATTAGGCAACCATGCTTTCTTTAAGGGAATCATAGGCTCCAAGTACGGTAAAGATTCATCGTCAATTTTATCTCCATCAACGACAAGGTAAATTGAAGGACTAGATTTACTTGAAAAGGAGCAGCAACCAACATCGGGGTACAGGCACAGTGAACAGCAAAAAGAAAATTGATTCCTTGGGAACTTGGTTTTTTTTTTCGCTTTTGTTTACATGTTGGTTTAAAAAAAATTAAAGTCAATGAACGGTTTAGATTACATGATAAAAAAAATCAAAGATTATTTTTTTGGGTCTTCTTTTGCGCCTCTACTCCCTCCTTGCTCCTGGACTCCTAGGCGTGCACCTCTTTGAAGGGGCAACACCTAGCCCTAGGCAAGATGCACTCTCTGTGCCTTGCGCTAGGTGCTACTTTGATAACACTGGTTCACCATTTTGAGGAAGTCCCTTGCAAGGCTCTGGAATCCACTACAATGGTTTTCCTTGCTGGTTAATACCTAAATTCTTATAATACCTTGATGTTATCCACACACGAAGAACAAGCTTTGAAAAACCAAAGCTCCAAAGCTTGACAACCTTAAGCTATGATACAATCATTTTGAAATGATTTGCGATACAATGAATAAATCTTGATAGAGATGATGAGTACAAATGAAACTCTAGAACAAATAAAGACGAGTGTACTGATGACAATGAATGACATATTTTTCAAGTGTAAAATCACAATGAATATTTCTTGAATTGAATATGAAATCAATGAAGATTAAGATTGATTGAACAAATTCTTAAAGCTTTGAGTAATTTGAAGAAATTTGGCTTAAAATAAGGTAGATGAATAATGCCCAAAATTAGTTTATACAGGTATGAGACAAAATATAGTCGTTTGAAAAGTTGGTAGGGCATTAGATGCGCTAAAACGGTCAATGCAGTCGATTGTATTTTTAAAACTAGCCTTTGGAATTTAAATAATGCAGTAGGCTATAATCCTATTTTGTGCGGTGGTATTGCAGTCCACTATATTGCCTAGAAAAAGTTGTTTTTTTTTTTTCATGTTTCTCAATGTATAAAACATTTATATATGGAAGGAAAACCTATGGTCTCTTTCTAGGTCACAACTATCGATACGATCAAATCTCCAAGTCTAGTTGTCTGAGTATAAGATTTGAACCTAAAGCTTCACGAACTCAAATGCGTATTAGAGAAAATAATCATTAATGATGGTTACCATCGAAACCGGTTGTCAGCCTAGGTTAAATAACCATGGAGCTAAAAATCTCTTTTCTTTTGATGATAATAAACATTGAATCCAATTAATATGAGATATAATGATAATATATGCAATAACACATGATTTTTTTATTTTTGAAAAATATTTACCATGAATGATTTTAAGTAATTAAAATCGAATCATGACGGCAATAAACTCCCTCTAACTTATGAGTATGTGCACTCTCCTTCAATAATAGTCCAACATCACAACTATATACCAATCCACACTATATTCACAATTGCAAGAATCAATAACATTTTCTCTCCCTTTCGACATTACTATAAGAACAGGATGTGTTATGGGGTGGGGGGGTGTATGGGGGGTGTGTGTGCAAATATATATCCATCCATGGATAATCATAGATAGCGAGGGCATCTAAACAAGCAAACTCAAGTACTTGAATAACCGTTGAGAGGTTTATCAAGCATAAAATATCCAAAGAGGAGAGCAAAATGAAATAAGAATATGGAAATAAGGCATATAAGAAAGCAAATCTTTATTCAAAAGTCTCAGAACCACTTACTACTTTTGAACATGTTTCAACAAAGTCGAACGTTCCTAGTAGAGTAGAACAAGACTTTTTTGTGCATTTTTATCTTCCACTTGTTCCCATCCATTACTTAAATAATAGGAGCGTTTCTTTCCGACTGTCACAATCTTCTGCTTGATCTTTCTCTTGGAGTCACACTGCCCCGGTCAATATGGCATAGGATTGCTCTTGTATAATACAAATTGGGTTCGGACAGGGGCAAGCATAAGGGTTCTGAAGTCAGATGATTGAGTCACTGATTAAATTTTATTGCTCGCACATTATTATCCTATTTTCTCACGCTAATTTCATGGAATAGGTAAAAGCTAGAGTTTTACGATCTGCTTTATGTGCTAATACTTTATAGCTATGGTATTTTGCATTTGATGCATATCACCTAAGGGAAAGAAAGTACGTTGAATCTCTTGTTGGCACTGGCTTCTTTTGCTTACCAAAAAGGTAAAGGATTGCATCAGGAATGGATAGCTCTTGTATAGTCTACAACATCCCCCACATGAATCGATCCACTACTTAGATGATTTTCCTTAACGATGGTTTTGATACTGTAATGCTTATGCCTATATGGATGAGGTTGTCATACATTTTGGTTTTCTGTAAAAGTTTAACCACATCTCTAACTTAACCATTAACCATGGTAAACATAATTCGATTCAACTCCAAAAAAAAAAGGTAATCCTTAAGTAATAGTCCATCCATCTATAATCATTTGATATATTATAGAATTAATTTCTCAATATTTAGTGACAAGATTCTCTTACGACCCCACTCCCTCTCTCTCTCTCCAACGACAAGAACAAGTCTAGCCGCTTGAGTATAAGATTTGGACCTAAAGCTTCACAAACTCAAATACGTATCAGACAACATAACCGTTAATGATGGTTAACATCAAAATTGGTTGTAAATCTAGGTTAAATAACAATGGAGTTAAAAATCTCTCCCTTTTTAATGATAACAACTATTGAATCCAATAATATGAGATACACAAATAATATGTGCAATAACACATGATTAAGCCATTTTTTAACAATATTTATCATAAAGGATTTTAAGTAATTAAGATGGAATCATGACAGCAATAAACTGCCCTAACTTATGCAATATGTACACTCTCCTTCAATAATCCTCCAATATCACAAGTAAGAGAACCAATAGCATTTTTCCCCCTTTTGATATTATTATAAGAATGATGTGTGTGTGCGCCCACGCGCGTGCGAAAGTGCACAAAGTATATACGTATCTAAGGATAATCAATATAGCCAATAAGGGCATCCAAAAAAGCAAGCTCAAGTATTTAAAAAACCATTAAAGTGGAGCAGAACATGGAAACAAGGCATTAGAGAAAACCAAATGTACATTTGATTAGAGTTAATCAAAACATGGAAATAAGGCATTAGAGAAAACCAAATGTACATTTGATTAGAGTTGATCAAAGTGCACATAAGAGTACAAAACTGTTAAAAGATCGCCTTATAAATGTAAAGTACATAGAATAGATTCTAAAAACATGAATACAATACTACATCAAGTCTATAGATCAAGGACCTGGCATAATGGAGGTGGGGGACATAATGGATCATCCTTGGGACACTCGACTTCCTAACATGCCTCCATGCAGCTAAGGCAATGATTAAGCTGCTGATGATGGATAAGGTCCATGCATCTGGTTAAAACTATCATTTATCCACCTGAAGCCTGCATCAGTGCACTGCTGCATCATCTTTAGCCAAGCAAGTCAAACTTCATGCCCGGTATAGACACCCAATTTTTGTAGTTTTATTTTATCTTTTTACTAATTATGTCATGCTTTATTTAGTAAATAAATTTTATTATTTAATGTTGGGTGTAAAATGATAATATGTAATAGGCTTTACTTAATTCAGTCCATCAGTTCAGTCAAATTGTGTCAAGTCCAGTCCAAATTAATTAGGCCCGGTCCATCGGACAACTAGTCTAATTAGATAAGATTTAACCCAAGTTTAGGTCAAGAGATTTTGATTGATTAGATTACTTGAAAATATCATGTGATTTATCCTTGATTCATGTGACTAGTCCTTAATTTATATGAGAATTGAGATAATTTTCGTATTTGGTACATCTCATCTAACAAATTAGAGATGATCATTCGAATTACAAAAAGAGTCAGGTAATGTCTCAAAATTTAAAAAAAATGTTCTAAAGATATGGGATAAATCGACCGATTTTTTACTAACCGGCCGATTAGTTGACTGTCTTATCTTCAAATCTGATAATATCTTCAAAAGAGTCAATCTGATTTTTTTTTACCAAATATCCTGTCTTATCTTCAAATCAAAGATTGATATGGTCATTTTTACCATTTCTGGCATCTCAGGGCCCTTGCCCTACATTTTTTGGGACAGGCTTTTTCTCTTTAGAGCTTTTTACCATTTCTTTCGTAAAAGTGGTAGATCATATCTAAGGAAAATTTAGCACTTCATTTTCACATCTATACACACAAGTCACATGCATCATGAATTCATTACAAGGAGTTCTGAAGTCTTCTAAGCCAGCGCCTTCTCGAGGTACATTTATAGTTTTCTAGATTAGTTTAGATAATAATGGTCTAGAGTGTCTCCCCTTCCCGTAGTCGCATTTCTATTCAAAAACATCAAAAAGAGTCTTTTTTTCTAAGTCTGAGTCTCGAAATGTAGACTACTTCTTGTAGAAACAGTGTCGAACTACAGTGATTTTGATTCCGATTAGTTCGATCGGATACGTAGGTAATTTGACCTCGGATGTCGAGTTCAAGACAAAAAATACATAAGAATTAACTTAGGGTTGGTTTTGTCATGCTTTATGCTACATGTTTTTAAGGCCATTAATCACAAATCAAGTGGAGATCGAAAGGGTAAAGCAGGGGCCTAACACCTTCCCATTGTGTAACTTAGTTCTCGGACCCCTCTCATGGTTTCACCAGATCTGTTGTCTTTCTTGTTTTTGGGTTTTTCTTATTTTTTTGTATTAAATAAGATGGTGACTCCAGCAAATCCTTTTACTGGAAATTTTTTCTGAAGCAGTAGCAAAAGGAGTACCTATCTCATGAGTACTCGAAGCAGTCAGTTGATATGGAACTTTATCACCCCAAACACCAGCATTGCCATCATCACCACCATCCTCACTGTCACTGTCCAGATGATAATGATAATAATAATCATCATCACCAACCATATCTAGCTTGATATCTAGGTCATGCTCGAGTAAGAATCAATGATGCAAGCCTAATAGACCCTTCCTATAAAGAGTATAATGGTGCGAAATTTGGTGTCGATTTACCTCAAGAGACTCACCATGAAAAGGTATCTCATATGAAAAAAGCGTGTCAACAAGAGTCCATAAAGTAATGATATATGCAAAGTGCTCCTAATCATGATCATCACAAAAATACAGGGGATATTAACCTTTGAAGGAGCGTGAAATAATGTAGGGAGCTCGGCTGAGACAAAGTGATGAATATTGGCCCAATGTACGTATAATATCAGCAATGATGTGATGGATGAGTTTGGAGATGAGAGGAAGGTCACAAAATTCAGGCTTTCTAGGACAAATTATATCTTG
The DNA here is from genome assembly GCA_033070095.1 of Escallonia herrerae. Classification (NCBI taxonomy): domain Eukaryota; kingdom Viridiplantae; phylum Streptophyta; class Magnoliopsida; order Escalloniales; family Escalloniaceae; genus Escallonia; species Escallonia herrerae. The sequence goes on along the minus strand of JAVXUP010000996.1, from coordinate 273,767 downwards.
ATTATCCAAATCATTTAATTGTGTAGAGTAAATATCTTCATCTCTACTTTCTATGTAGATAGTTTCATTGTTAATGATAAATGCGAACGTGCAACAAAAAGCTTCAAAGATTACTCTAAAACCTTTATCACTAAATTAATTAATGCTTAACAAATTACTTTTCAAGCCTTCAAGATATAATACATTCCTCATTGAATGGGGTTTCATATTGATGATACTTTTACCTTTGATTTTACTTGTGCATTGTCGCCAAAGTTTACTTATCCTTCTTCTTTAAGGTCAATAGAGGTGAATAAAGATACATTATCGGTCGTGTGTCTTCGAAAATTCACTAATAAGAATTGGCTCGCGACTAAATTTTGTTTTAAGACATACTTACAAAAACTAAATTAAGCAACCTTAACCTTTTGCAACCCACTTTTTTTTTTTACTTTTCTTACATACACAATTTTACAGGGGCAATAATTAATCATATGCTCTTTTTTGTTGCACCAACCAAAATGTGTAAAAAGGTGTAAAAAAACTCTTTGGTTGTCCTGGAAGACGATTCAACCTAATTTATTGTTTAAAAACTTAAAAGGATCTAATCCAATGTTACTTTTATTTATGCCAACTGTTCCGCTTCCAAGCATGACAGCTAAGTTGTTTTGACCATCAAAAAATTTATTAAAACATTTTTTTGAATCACAAATCTCAAGTTCTAAGTTCTTACTTTATTTTTCTAGAAATAAAAGTGTCACAAACAAAAATTTTTTTTGTGCTAAGGATGTTCACAATTAAATCAGCCAAGTCAGTACTAACATGTTTCACGTAAAATTGGGTGGACACGCAATCATTCTTGGCATGCAATTTGTTATTATTAATTCTTTAAGTTGTCTATTTGCTTGTTCATCTTAACTAATTCCTTTTAAAAAGTTTTAATAATTCTTTATATAAGCTATTGTATGCATTTTCAAAGCTTTTACTATCATTATCACTATCACCATCAAAAGAAGAGTTCACCCCTTTCACAATGCCGAGAAGCCTACATTAGCTTGATCATTCATCTCTTTAATTTTCGTGATCACTCGATTTAAAGTTACACCATTTTAGAGTATGCTCGACATTCAAGCTTCTTTCCTACCCCTTGTTCTCTTTCTTGGGATATTAGTTTTTTTTTTACTCTTTCTCATACATCTATGATCTCCTTCTTCTCCTTCTCGTATGTAGTGCAATTAGTTTTGATGTGTCCTGACTTGTGGCATTTATAGCAAATCTCTTCATTTTGTACATTACAATTATTTTGTTGTCTTCTTGCACCTTTTCTTTTAATTCTCAAGAATTTCTTGATGTTCATTGCCATCATTGCAACATCCTTTTCATCAACCTCCTTTTCATCATTACTTGGCTTATGATTTATGGACGAAGCCTTAAGAGCAATTTAAGTAGTCTTCTTTTTGGTGTCATTTTTATCAAATGACTTGAAATGCATTTTATACGTCATTAAGCAGCACATTAGTTCATCAAGTGAAAAAGTGTTGAGAGTCTTCAATTCTTGGATGGCGGTGATTTTTGCATCCAAAGCCTCTGGCAATAACCTATTCACTTTTCTTAAAAGATCACAATTAAAAAATTCCTTAATTGTTTTAATGGATTGACAATATTAATAAAACTAGTGTTTATATCCGTAACGAACTCATTTGAGAGCATGTGAAATAGTTCATAATACTTAAACAATAAGTTCATCTTAGAATCTCTAAGAAAGGAAGTTCCTTCACCAGTGACTTGTAGAGTATTCCAATGCTTTTAACGAAAACACAAATAGTGACTCTATTGAGTTCATTAGTGCCCAAAGCATAAATAAGGTAATGTTTTCCTCTAATACTCATACATATCATATCCTTATTATGGTCATCATACTTCAATTTGGATGGATACATGTAATCTTATTTTAGCAACTATTATGGTGGGAACAAACGGATTATGCTCTACAATATCCCACATTTATTAGTCTTTGTGATTCTGAATAGATTTTCATCTTAACATTGTAGGCATTATAGTTAGTCCCATTGCATAATAGAGGTTAGTGGTAGGGGTGCACTTCATTCCCCCAAGGTAAACGATGATCGATAATCTCTTTTGATGCCCGACACATTGAGAATGAAGATGAAATCTAAACCAAAATAGATAAAAATAAATAAAGAAAATAAAACTACTAAAATTGTCAAAAGCAATTCACAGCTTTGCCAATAATTTACAAATCCTTAGCAAAAACTGATGTTTGGTATGTGCTTAAAAGCATAATATAGCCAACAAGTCCAATTCACGTGCATCTAAATAAAACCAAAAATCACCTTGCCATTAGGATGGCAGAGACACATTGAAGGAATACTTAGGCTCTATTTGTTTCACGAAAAATACTTCACGGAAAACGCTTTTCGAAAAATACTTTTCCGGAGTATGCTTTCCGAAAATAGAAGTTTCTAAAAATATTTTCATAAATTTTATTTTTCATTATTTGGGTGTCATGCAATGATACAAATATGTATAACAAAAAAAGATATATTTTTCACTGTTTTCGTTGTTTGGGCGTATTTGTGTGTTTGTGTATAGGGATGTGTATGCGTGTGTGTAAGTGGGTGTGGGTGTGTGTGTGTGTGTGGGTGTGTGGGTGGGTGGGTGGGTGGGTGTGTTTAGTGGTACCGAGTTTTAAACGGTAAGTGATTTTCCGACATTTTGTTCTTCAAAATAAGTTAATTGGAAATCATTTTCCGTTGAAAAATCTTATGCACGTACCAAACACCGGAAAACCTTTTCTGGAAAACGATTTTCATACACAAAACACCGAAAAATGTCGAAAACATTTTCCGTGAAACAAACTGGGCTTTGGATTTGCCGAATATTGAAGCTATTTTGGTAGCAAAAGAAAAAGAAAGAGATTGGACGGAAGAAGAGGAAGATAAAAGCATGGGAAAAGACAAACTTCTTCGAAGGTCGCGGCAACAGAGATTGCGATGGCAGTGATTAAGTGGTGGTCTAGTCAGGCGTATCGAAAGTGAAATAGGTATTGGACAAGAAAGAGTACGTGGTAACGAGAGAGAGAGAGAGAGAGAGAGAGAGAGAGAGAGAGAGAGAGAGAGTATTTTATTGGTTCAACCATAAAAGAATAGGGGAAAGTAGAGAATGACCCCCTCTACTTTACACGTTGTGCGATTTGCCCCCCTCCACTTCAAAATTAACCACTAAACCCCCCCACACTTACAGAAATTGGCCACCTTAGACGGGTCTGTTATAAATAGTGTGAAATGACCAAAATACCCTTATTTCTTTATTAGTTAATGACCCCCTGTACTATACACGGTGTGCAATTTCCCCTCCTCAACTTCAAAATTAACCACTAAACCCCCTTACACTTACAGAAATTGGGCACATTAAATGGAAACCGTTAAATTTAAATGACAATTTTGCCCATGACCCTCCCCCCCGCCCCCCCTTCATTCCCCACCCCCCACCCGTTAGACCAGTCCCCCACCCCATTCTGCGCTACCAGATTCATTGCAAACAAGGGATTGCTGCAATCTGCACCTCCTCTTCTGGTCAACCCCGCTACAATTGGTGATTCACTGAGCACAACCACTGGTCTTTTTCTCCGACCACCAGGGAGTTACAAAAAAAAAAAGGAACCACGATTGCCGTTGGTATATCACCGGCGCAACAACTACCATGATCAGCGTCACAGTAACCACCATTCTGGCGAACTCCCCCAACTTTATACTGTCTGGCTACACATCGTCGTGAGTTGCCTCATCGCTGCCATTTCCCACCACCTTGCGTCTGCAAGCCAGTGGGGCTTCTTCATCGGCCACCAACCGACCGACGCAATCAACACCGGTAACATCAATCCCCACAGACACAGGCTATCGGCGTCTGATTGCCGCACATCCGTCCAGATCCCTGCCACCACGATCGACGACCACGTCCCCAAATCGCAGGTCTAACCTCCGTCGTCATTCCACCCCAATCCACAACATCGCGCCAAGCAGCGTCACATGACCACCGTGACTGGCTACACGCCGCTAGGGCTGCACCAGATTCACGATGACGTTGCCGCCACAGTCGCATGCGAGTAGCGTGTGTGTATGTTTGCAGTGGGTGCGCGTCTGTGTCTGAGTTTAGGGTATGTGTGTGTGTGCCTGCGTGCGTGCGTGCTGGGTGTGTGTATGTGGGATTGAGTAAAAAGTCTGAGAGGAGAGAAAAAGAAGTTGAAAGAATGGTATTAAACTTAAATAGGGTAAGGAAATAAGGGTATTTTGGTCATTTCACGAATATTCATAACGAACCCGTCTAAAGTGCCTAATTTTCGTAAGTGTGGGGGGGGGGGGGGGTTTAGTGGTTATGATTGAAGTAGAGGGGGGAAATCGCACACCGTCTATAGTACAGGGGGTCATTAGTTAATTACTCCTAACAGAATGGGCAAAAACGTCATTTACAAAAAAAAATCGTTAGTCAACGCGCGTGTTGACCACGCGCTATTAAATTTAACGGTTTCCGTCTAAGGTGCCCAATTTCTGTAAATGTGGGGGGGTTTAGTGGTTAATTTTGAAGTGAAGGAGGGCAGATCGCACAATGTGTAAAGTAGAGGGGTCATTCCCTACTTTCCCCAAAAGAATAAGAACCGGATGGTCGACAAATTCCCATCTTACAAGTTATAACCATTAATTAATTAATTAATTAAACGAGGTTCAATTTAACATTCTAATCATTTCCAACTCTTTGCATGTACATGTAAGTCCTCGAGACCGCAATTAAAACCCTTTAATTAGAGTGGTTAATTTTTAGTCCAAGACCAAACGGCCAGGTTTGCTTTCACACTTGGACAGTGGGGCCAGCGCGTGATTCGGGTTCCACAATTATCAAGAAAAGGCACAATTTCAACTCCCAAAAATCATCTCATCTCACCTCACCCTACCCAACGCTTCACTCGCCATATCCGCCGTCCATCTCCCTCGCTCTGTCCACGTGTACCCCCTCTTATGAAAATTTCCCCTACTGCAGCGCGAGTACGCTAGACAAACTAACTCGCCACGTAATATAACCACGCGCGGAAAATAAATTTAAAGAACAAAAGTCGGGCTTTCCCTTTTTCGCACTGCTCATCCCCTTCCTTTTTGTCACCCTAAAAAGGCCCTCAATCTCCCCCGTTAAACCCTATTTCTCTCTTGCTAACTCCAAATTTGAATTCTCTCTCTCAAAGCAATCTCCGCATATTAATTTTCCTGCTCTTTCTGCGTGATTTTCGGAGATACATTCGCTTGCATTTGGACGAGTATGCCCTCTGTTTTCTCCGATCATACAAGTTCATCCGCAAATTGTTTAACATAAACCCTATTTTAACGGGATTAGGGTTAGGGTTTGGTACAGTTCGTTCGGGTTCATTCCAGTGGTGAGGTAAGATCGTTGATTGTCAACGTAAATACTGCTTTTTCGTGAACTTTGTTTGTATTTCCCCTGTTCGGAGGCTTATATAATATTTCACTGGAAATCATTTCATTGGATTTTCTCGTGTAAACGTTGAATTCAACTGAAACGTGGATTATAGGTTAAAATATGTATCCTTTGGCTGGTCAAGTGAGGAGGTTTAGTTGTACTAAACCTATACTGTGAATTCGCAGAAAGTGGTACAGAAAAAGTCCTATTGATCGGAGGGAGTAGTATGTAGTTATATGTTCATCTTACGTTGAGTTATTAACCTTTTTGCAATTTTTCCCCCTTATTTTTTGGCCGAGTATCATTATATTGGGCCAATGTTGAATACTTTACCAATGCCAGGGCAAATGCACAACCATAAAACGAAAAGTACGATTATGCGTTGCATTACTGGTCTTGCAGCATGTTTTTGTGCTCTCGCATTATACTTGTGCTGTTGCCGCATGTTTTTTGCTCTGGTCTTATGGCATTATCTGGTATTGTCCCCTCTTTAACTTTTTTGCCAATTTCTAGAGTAGAATTGGAACGTGTAAACTTTGACTTTGCCAATTGTTTTTGCACTAGGTTACTAATTGTTTTACTTGTCAAACTACACGCGTTTAATTTATGACTACGATTTGAGTTCGACCTAATATTTAGATGTTCGAATACCACTCTAGAAGTTTGCAAAAAGAAGGGGACAAAATTTGAAGCTGGACGGAGTATTCTATTCTTATCGATTGAGTTTCTCGAAAACTAAATAGTATTAGAAAACATGCTTAGTTAGGGGTGTCAAGTCCTATATTGGATGGCACACGAATATGTGGATACACCATCTGTTTTTTTTTCCGCTTTAATGTGGTGTTCTTGGTTGGCAAACATGATGGAATAATGCGATTCTATTCTGACTGCTCATCAGTTGATACCCTTTCGGGACTTAAGATGTCATACAGAAGAGACGAGAGGAGTGATTCTAGTGATTCTGAGTTGAAAGATTATAAATACAGATACTACAACGAATTGAGAGATGGTAAAGTTAAGGTTAGAATTTCAGACAGGATTTATAAATGCCCATACTGTCCGGATAAGAGGAAAGAAGAGTATGCCTACAGGGAACTTCTGAGACATGCTTCTCGGATTGGTAGAGACTCAAAGAGTGCAAGTTTCAGAGACAAAGCAAAGCATTTAGGGTTGGTGACGTACTTAGAGAGGTACATGGATACAAAGGGTAGATCATCGAGATCTAGGGGAAGTATTGAGCCGGTGGAGAGAGACCGAGAGAGACATCAAGATTTAAACAGTAAATCACCAAGGTCAACAAAGAGTAGTACTGAGCTGGTGGGTATACATCGGGATGGTGAAAGCAAGTTGTCACAGTCAATCCGGAGTGTGAATCCAGTGGAGAGTCATCTAGATGCTAAGAACTCATCATGGTCTATCTCAAGAACAGCTGAGGAGGTGGAGAAACATACCAATGAGAACACATTATCTGCTAGAACTGTTGATTCAGCAAAGAATAATCTTCAGGCAAAGAACACATCAGCAAAATCCTCTTTTGAAGAAACAGAACCATCCCCATTGCAGCGCACCTCAAGAGCTATTGTGCCTTTTAAGGGCAAAGCTAATGACGAACCAATTGTTTGGCCTTGGATGGCCGTTGTGGCCAACATTCCCATTGAATATAAGGGCGGCAGGTATGTGGGTGAAAGTGGTAAGAAGCTGAAAGATGAATGGGCGAGCCAAGGCTACAACCCTGTGAAGGTTCATCCGTTGTGGAGCTTCCAAGGTCACTCAGGATATGCGATTGTTGAATTCAACAAAGATTGGGCTGGATTTGGGAATGCAATGACGTTCGCAAACGCATTTGAGACGGATAATCAAGGGAAAAGAGATTGGTATATGGAAAGGCGCAAAGGAGATAAGCTATATGCGTGGATTGCCCGGGATGAAGAGTACAATATGAAGGGTCTTATTGGAGATTATATTCGCAAGAATGGAGACCTGAAAACTGTCTCTGACGTTGAAAGAGAAGATAAAAGGAAAGACACAAAGCTTGTATCAAACTTGACTAATCAGCTGGAGGTGAAGAACAAGAAATGTGAAGAAATAGAGCACAAAATAAGCAAGACGGAGATTTTCATGGGGAATGTGGTGAGGCAGAAAGAAGAAATGGTTCAAGCGTATAATGATGGTATTAACTTCTACATTTATCCTTCTCAGATTTCCAGCTTTGATTGCATCATCTGCTTCGACTTTGTACTTGTAATTTCTTGCTTATTTGACTGTTTGTTGAGTAGAGATGAAGAGGATGCAAGAGAAGGCATATCATCAGCTTGGAAAGATACTCACTGAGCATGAAAGGACTAAAGCGCGATTACAAGCTCAGAAAGAAGATCTTAGGTTCCGCGAGAAAGAACTTAGAGAGCGGGAAGCTGTTAATGAGAGTGAGAAAAAGAAGCTCGATCATGAGAAGGAAATGGTATTAAATATTCCGGTTATACATTTATCTGTATTTTTATAATTTCATATAGTATTTCATGATGCTACCTTTATGTTAGTTCATTGAGGATTCTACTGTTATGCGGTCAACACCTTTTGTTTTTTTCATGCTTTTTGTTGATTGCTTCTGTACTGCAAATCATGCTCAGTGGCTGATGAAAGTATGCTGAAGTTAGCAGAAGATCAGAAGGTGTTTTACCTGTTTCTGCCTTGAATAGCATTACCAGAATTACGACTGTGTAATTGTCAGAAATCTAGAGATTTAAGATTTTATTACATGCTTTACTTTGAATTGCAGATAGAAAAAGAGGAACTTCACCAACGGATTATTGAACTCGAGAGGAATCTTGATGATAAGCAGCGTCTGGAATTAGAGATAGAACGAATGAGGGGAGCTATTGACGTGATGGAACACATGAGCAAGGATGGGGATATGGAGGTTAGAAAGAAGATGGAATCGATTAGGGAAGATCTGAAGGATAAGGAGGAAGAACTTGAGGGCCTAGAAGATCTAAATCAAGCTCTTATTAATAGGGAGTTGAAAAGCAATGATGAGTTGCAGGATGCTCGGAAAGAGCTAATAAACGTATGTCTTTTCTTCCCCTATCTCGTACTTCCTTTTGTCCTTTGTTTGAAAAGAAATTAACTACAACGTTTTATCTGGGAACTACTATTGCTTATCATTGGCTATGTTAAAAGTCGCCTGGGCCACTCATCTGAGTTTAAAAGACTTGTACCTCTTTTTCTGGATTGTTGGGTAAATATGTCATTTCTTATCAATAACCTGTTGCTTGATTATGTATGTTCCTGTTATCCTTTTTTTTAACTTTTGGTTTTTGGGGAAGGGTGGGGGTTCTGATAGCTGCCCAATTTCAAGTGGTTATCAGATTGAGACAAGGTTGAATTTAGATGGAGAACTATATAGGCATTAGAAGATGTTTCCAACTTTGGCACAAGTCTTATTTACTTTCTTCAATAGGGCTTAAAGGACAGCAGTGCCTTCATTGGTGTCAGAAGAATGGGAGAGCTTGATGAGAAGCCCTTCCACCTTGTCGCAAAGAGGAATTATTCTGATGAAGAAGCAGAAGAGAAAGCACTAGATCTCTGTGCCGTATGGGAGGATCACCTTAGAGATCCAAGCTGGCATCCCTTTAAGATTATCACAGCTGAAGGAAGGACTAAGGTATGCATTGCATCAACCAGAAATCACCAATCTACTTCTACTTTATCTCTCACTCCCACTGCTGACATTTTCTCTCTTCCTAAATTTCTTTCTATTCGTAGGCTTTTGTTCGGACTTCCTTATGCTATTACTGCTAATAGTACTTTGTGTAGGGTAGGTAGGCACACACAACCCTGAAATTTAGAAAAGCCATTTGACTGCCTTTTTCAAACATTCTTAAAAATGTCTAATAGAATAGTTCGTATGCATATAGCATTTCAGGATGAACAGAAGGAATCCCTTTAACTCTACAACACCCCCCAACCACCACCACCAACCCCACAAAAAAAAGAAAAGAAAAAGTGTAATGCATGTCATAGAGTAAGTGTTAAAAGGTCTAAGACTGCAAGTTCTTGGAGGTCAATATGTGCATCATCCAAAACATCACCAACTATTTGGCAGCCCTAATATGCATGTAATAGGGTCTCTGTGTTGTCTGTTAACTTCCGATATCCATTATAGACTGAGCAGCATTTAATTGCATGTACTTGGTTTAATCAATTATGGAAATGGCTTTTCGACAGACCTATTTTGTTTTGATGGAAGTAAATCTGACAATGTAGTCTCTATTGTTATTTCGAAATATAATATCCGGCACCCACTAGTGGTGGTTCCAAATATTTGTTTTGTATTTTCCTTTGAATGTGTGCACCTCAATCTGTCCTTCAGGAAATAATTGATGAAGAGGATGACAGAATGAAAAGGCTAAAGAATGAGCTTGGTGCTGAAGTCCATGAGGCTGTAACTAGAGCGTTGTCTGAGATGAATGAGTATAACCCTAGTGGAAGGTATCCTTTGCCCGAGCTTTGGAATAAGAAGGAAGGAAAAAAGGCAAGTTTGAGAGAGGGAGTAGAATATATACTGAAGCAATGGAAGATGCATAAACGGAAGAGAAACTGAAGGTCGGTATCTTGCATTTCACGTGATCTTCTTCCAAAGAGAAATTCTTACTGGACATTTATTCATGTATAGTACATTCAACTTACGTCGTTAATCTGGATTTTCCCTCCGTTCCTGTGTCGGTGAAAGACACTGCTGACAGTGGACTGCGCACGTCTGCTTTCAACATCTCTAATGCTAAATGCACCAAATTTTACTAAGTAATCCCGGTTTGACTTATATCCCGTACCCATTATATATGCAACTCACGCATTTTTGTCTGAAATGTTGTATAAGAAAGTTTTTTATAGGCAGGTCGATTGCAAGAACCTGTACTTTTTTGTTTTGCTTTTGATAGCTTTTTGCACTCTGTAAGAACAATTCGAGACTTCAACGGGAGGTATACATCCTACCTAACTCCATGCTCAGTCCTTTTAAACCTTTGACATATAAGCTTTCTTGCAGCATCCTCTGAGAATGAAAGTTTCCAAAGGTGTGACATTGTTTAACTGAAGCTGTGGTCTGCAAACACTTCAAATAATGTGGTTTCCATTGATGTCGGTGCTGGTCTCCTTGTTGCGGAATCCCATGGTGAGGAGCTCTGTCTAGCCTTTTGTCAAGGATTCTAACAGATGTGCTCTTGTTATGACATCAACTTATCAAAAGTGGCCTGTGCTAGTTTCTTCAACTCACTTCTGAGAGATCTTACGCGAAGTTGATGTTATGTAGTTGCTAAAGTTTACCACTTTCCTTTGGCATTAGACTATTCTTGTCTCGGTGACAAGTTATGCAGTCTGTATTTTAAGTTCAAAATTGGTGATAATGGTGTAACTCGGAGATGCAGAAGATTGCAGGTTATTGCTCAATGCCACAGTAGACCACAAGCCCATTTCTGGCAAGAGAGGATTTTGGCTCGTACGAGACTACGCATTTGCATCAGTAACAATTCACTAGTAACTGAGACCGAGTGGTCTAGATTTTCATGGAAGGTGAACTATTACATTAGTGTAAGTCTAAGATTTTATGTAGAATTATGATTTCAACGTTTTTTTACTTCGTAAAGCATGGTGCTTGTCAAAATACTGAGCCATCTCATTGGCCCTTGTGATAACGTTATGTGCCATCTATTCTCTTTTTCATTTTATTTTGCCAGTTACCTTATTGCATACTGTTTCGGTTGTAGGAAGATAGCAGCTACTTCTCCTTGTATAGCGATGAGTTTCGTCACATTGCAAGTGTCCACATAATTCTAGCAAATGGTTGCAACAGAGCCACTAATGAACTTGCACAAGTGTTACTAATGAATTTCTAGCCACAAAAGTCTAAAACACATATTAAATGTGGGAAATTACATTTAGATCCGAGAGCGGCATAGCCTCGATTGATCTTCTAATAGGCTGAGAGTCAAACTTCTTACTACCGCACCAATTAAATTAAAGTCGCAAGCATTTTTTTCCTGATCGTCAACACGTTAGAATAAAAGGCCATTCAAAGCTTTATCGAGGTTAGAATCAACAAAAATACTCTGTAAGATTGTTTAGAGAGAATATCTAATCTCGGTTGATGACGCTAAAACTGAGATGTATATTCCTTACCGTTCGAACTAAAAGAAAAAGGAAGCAACCACAAAAAAAAAAAAAAAAAACGCCTTCAAATCACTTGTTGAAAGGGCATTAGTACCAAAGTTTTTGGAATGACAGAGTCTTCCATAATTTTACATGACAAAAAATGGGTCGCATCTTTGTATTAACTTGTGATGTGCACGTAGAAACAATTTCAAGGGGTAGAGTCGACCCTAGGAATTCAGCTCCCTAACATTTACCCAAAACTAGAACAAACGTGCATGCATTATTCCTTCTTCCTCAGCCTATTTGAGCTAAACATCTGACCAACCCAATCAGGCGCGTGGTCCGATCAACACATGAATCTCGCGCGTGACTAGCAGTCGCTCGACACGGTGACGACGTGTGTCCTGTACGGAAGCGGAAAAAGGCTCATAGTTCTGCTACGCCGTCAGACCGTTGCAGCAGCCAGCCAGCCAGCCAGCCAGCAGCGGTGCAGCACCACTCCACTGCACTGCACCCCGACCCGCATATACTTACAACGCCTTATGTCTATATATCTGTTAGTGTATGCATATATTTGGATTCCTGTATGTATAATGCATCACCAGACTTGAGGCTTTTTGTTCCTTCTCTGTCTCACCTGCTGATCAGCTGATGCATGTTACTGATCAGAAATTGTGAGAAAGCTTGATCATCTCCTCCTTTTTTTTTTGGTTCTCTCCATTTTCTTCTTATGTGGGTGAATATCTGAGTTTACTAGGCATATGAGTTAGTTCCCTTTCTGTTATCTTACACAAAAATGTGAATATTCATGGAGAGTCCTTCCAATATTGACGAACAATTTTTATCTAACTTTTCAGAAAAATGGGTCTGCACATTTACTGTTTGGGTTTTAAGCTGGTTATGATTAATGGGTTATTACTGTTTTCCTCTTTTCGTTTTCTTTCTGTACTTTTGTTTTACTTGGTGATTTGTGCTGTTTGGTTGCTAAGAAATTTTGAGAGATTTCATCCATTTTCTATTTCAGTGATTAGTTTATTACGTCTGTCATTTTTCTTCTTATGTGCTCTGTTTGGGTGACGAGGAATTTGATTTAATCCCCAAAATGTGGATAGTTAGGAGGCTTCCTTCTGAGGTTTAATATCCAGAAAAAATGGTCTGCACATTTGCTTGTGTATGCTATGCTGGTTATGATGAATGGATTGTAGGGTCTAGCTTTCTTTCTTCCCTTTGTCTAGGAAATTCAAGTATATAGTTATTGTTTTTTAAAAAGGTTGTCAGCCCTGTTTTCTTCAATTATATAGTTATTGGTCTTTTAATTGAATCACATACTGATGCATAAGCTGCTTGGTTGCTGAGAAATTAAAATAAGAGGAAAGTCAGCGTTCCTCTGTTTCATTTGTTGTTCACGACATCTTTTTTTCCCCTTCTTATGTGCTCTGTTTGGTTGAACAGAAATATGAGTTTGCTAAGCGAGAGTTCTCATTCTTTTATTTCCCATACAAAAGTATGTTCTAGGTAAATGGGAGTTCTTGAGAAAAGTATGTCTTGATATACTCTCTGCATATGGCTGGATTTGATTCATGGGTTGGAGGTGTCAACCACTCTCTCTCTCTCCCCTCCCCCCTGCCCCCTTCAAAATTTCTGAATTCTGTTCTGTTGCGCTTGATGTGTTTTGAACACATAATTTTGCTTGCCGACGTACTGATATCTATGTTGTGGCATTATTTGTTTTCCCCCTTGAGTATTTCTGTTTATCGATCAGAGGGGTTATGGACATGCATTTCTCTGTCACTTGACATCTGATGGCTTGATTTGATTTCATGTTGCTCAGCAAAATGTCTAATTCATCATCATCGGAGGGAAGTGATATAAGTGACTCCGAGTTCGAGGAATACATTGAAAAGTATTATGAGCGGCTGAAGAATAGTGTTATGAAGGTGGAAATCTCGGATGAAAGATTTAAATGCCCTTTCTGCCCAGGAAAGGAGAAGCAGACTTATCTTTACAAAGACCTTTTGCAACATGCTTCTGGTGTAGGCAAAAGCACAGGGAGCAGGAGTACAAAACAGAAGGGGAGGCATTTAGGTTTAGTAATGTACATGGAAAAGGTTTTTGACATAAAAGGGTCATTAACACAATCAAGAAGTGCGGCTTTTGACATTCCGAAAGACACTGATGCCAATGAGTCATTTGTTTGGCCTTGGATGGGAATTGTGGCAAACATTCATGTTCAATGGAAAGATGGGCGATACATAGGGGAAAGTGGTTCGAGGATAAGGGATGATTTCACTAAAAAGGGGTTTAACCCATTGAGAGTCCAGCCCTTATGGAATTATAGGGGTCATTCAGGGTATGCAATTGTGGAATTTAGCAGAGATTGGCCCGGTTTCTATAATGCAATGAGATTCGAGAAGAGTTTTGAAGCAGGTCATAGGGGGAAGAGGGACTATTACGAGGCAGAACACGTGGGTGACTTGTATGGATGGGTTGCCCGGGATGAGGATTATAACAGCCACGATATCATTGGTAAGCATCTTCGGAAAGCAGGGGATTTGAAGACTATTCCTGCTATTGAAGCAGAAGATAAGGTCAAAGCTACAAAACTTGTATCTAATTTGACCAATGTCATTGAGGTCAAGAACACGCGCCTCAGGGAAATCGAGGTCAAATATAACGAAACTAACATGTGCCTAATCAACGTGATGAGTGAGAAAGACGAGATGATCCGAGAATATAATGAGGGTAAGTAACTTACTTGAACTCTAGTACGGCATGATTATGAATTCAAATTTTATTTCCTTCACAACTTTTTTGTCTTACATTTCTCACCACAGTCTTGCATGTCTAACCATGTTGATTAGAGATACGAAAGATGCAACAAAATGCACGTGGTCATATGGAAAATATATTCAAGGAGCATGAGAGAATCACTCGGCAGTTGGAACGACAGAATAGAGAGCTTCAGCAGCAGGAGAAGGAATTAGAGACGCAGGAGGCGCACAACGAAAATGAAAGAAGGAATCTGTATCTTGAGAAAAAAATGGTACTGCACTTTTGTATATTCATACAAGGCTGGGTCAATTAAAGAACCTGTTGGTTTAAGCTATGTAATACAGTAAGTATAGTAATAAGGCATTTTCATATTCTGGAGTGCCATAACTGCTCTAAGAAGACTAATGTGGCCATTTTGCTTTAGTAAGATGTTCTAGGTAATCAGCAGATTGATCGACTTGAATTATTGCAGAATCCTTTCTCATGTTGCTTTCCGCAAAGATTCCATCAATATGGATTTATCTGAAGGAAACAAAAGCTGACACATATTTGCATTAGTGTCCAAATTCGTTATCCATCATGTATGCACATAAATATTGCATCTGTCTTTTAAATTGGTCTTTTGCTCCACTGGTGCTGCAATTGGTAACATATGATTGTTCTGTTTTTCAAGAATGAGAGAGCAACTTTGGAGCAGAAGAAGGCTGATGAAAATGTTGTAAGGTTGGCAGATGATCAGAAGGTATACCAGTATACTTGAGTTCAATTTTAATCTGATTATAAGTATCAAAATGCAGTTACGTTTTTGGAGATTCTAGATATTAAATGCATTTCTTATCATGCATGTGACTTGCATGGCAGAGGGAAAAGGAACTTCTGCACAAAAGAATCATTGAACTTGAAAAGAAACTCGATGCTAAGCAAGCACTGGAGTTGGAGATAGAGCATATGAGAGGGGCCCTACAAGTAATGAAGCATATGGGAGATGATGGGGAAACTAACGTCAAGAAACAGATCGAAGATATTCAAAGAGACCTATTAGATAAGGAAGAAGAACTCGAAGGTCTAGAAGCATTGAATCAAGCTCTTGTCATCAAAGAGCGTAAAACCAATGATGAGCTACAAGATGCCCAGAAGGAGTTGATTACTGTAAGTATTCTCGTCTAGAGTTATCATGCAATGAGATGCTTCTAAAGATAGCAGACTACGGACTCAGAAATGTAGCAGTATCAAAAGGACTTCCCTTCATCTGTGATCTAGTCTCCTTTTGGATTTTGGCATTTATCTTAGTTCAGATGACTGAACATAGTTATTACCATATCTAATTTGTTAATCTGGATCAGAGATGTTGGGTAGCTGATCTCTGTTCCAAGCAGCGCTGGCCTTGAAATGAAGTTCTTTTGACAAGTCGGTAGAGGAAGAGCCGTAGCTCTGAGTTACTCTGTACTTCTTAAAATTGTTGCTCTAAAAAGAGAGTTGGAGTCATGCTTTTCATGTTATAGTAAGTTGGAAGGGAAGATATAAGCTATGCTCCAATGTGCTGGATTCTAGAGACATTAGTGCTCTGGTCTGTCCTCCTCGTCTAGGATTATACTTCTACATTGCATGACTTCTCTAGGATGATAACAACAATATAACAGTGAAAGAAATGTGGAGATGGGGGCAAATTTAAGTGGACCATCTTGGAGTTTCAAAAACACTTAGAAAACGAGAATTACAGTATTCTATGGATAACTATGCTCTAATTTTAGGGTGCTAATTATAACAAAGATGCAAATGTTTCTTTCATAAGTTTGTTTTAAGGTTTTTCTCTTGAGTTCTGTTTGACTGAGTCTGCTGCACCCCAGAAACTCTTGAATTCTTGATGCGTTAAAGCTCATCTGCTTCTTTTATGTACTGTCATCATGGAAGAGTTTTGCTTTGTGGTTGTTTCAGCATTTTGTTTAAGGCACAAGGCTATAACCTGTAAAATAAAATTTTCATGAGGCTTGCAAGCTACAAGATGCATTGTCGTCCCCTCTTCTAGATCTGAAAAACCTACAAGGAAGAGTTACCCTCGTGAAGGTTAAATGAGTTTAGTATTAAATATGAATCTTCAACCATTTTGCAATAAATAGATAAGGGAGATGCAGTTAATTGCTTTACCAACTTATATATGCTGAAACTTACAATATATAGGAAGAAGAGTTCCCACAAGATATGAGTACTAACCGTATCATAGGAACTGAAATATGATCCATTAATCTTCTTGCAGGGCTTGGATGATCAATCTAACCGGGCTTTCATTAGCATCAAGAGAATGGGGGAGATTGATGTTAAACCTTTCCGTCTTGCTTGCAAAAGGAAATGCCCCGACAATGAGGCAGATACGGCAGCTATGGAGCTTTGTTCATTGTGGGAAGAGCACCTCAAAGATCCTAGCTGGCATCCGTTCAAGGTCGTTCCACTTGAAGGTAGCAATGACCATAAGGTATGCAAACCCACAGAGTGGTAACTGCTTTGTTCAACTCTATTTATGTGCGTAACAGTAGCACTCAGAACTGCAGTTTATAGACACAGTTTCCACGAAGTAATCGCCAAATAGCGAATTAAAAAGAAATACTCAGATAGGACAGAATAAGAATGGAGGCTATGTGTTCTACTATAGGTTGGTGCTTGATCGCCCTCTTCCTTCTGCCCTCGTATAATTTTCTATCAGATTGTTGCTTTTTGTCACTCCATGGTGGAACCCTTTGTTGGGGCAATTTTGTAAGCATCCATTTATGTGGCGAGCACAGCAGTAGGTTGTCCTAATTTTATTTCTTCAAAGATTATTCCAAGTTTATGTGGTGCTCTTTGCTATTCTACTGTTGTGGCTCAGTCAGTACTTCGCACTCTTCCTTCCTCTATCATGCTCGGCCATGTTTTCTGCTAAACTATAATGGGACGATATGTAGGAAATCATTAATGAATTCATAATCCACTCTTTCTGCTATATTATATGCTATATTATGTGCAGGAAATCATTAATGAAGATGATGAAAAGCTGAAAGAACTGAAGAATGAGTTCGGTGATGAAGTATATACTGCTGTAACTACTGCTCTGAGGGAGATAAATGAATACAACCCCAGTGGTAGATATGTTATAAAGGAGCTCTGGAATTTCAAAGAAGGAAGGAAAGCAACACTGAGTGAAGGAGTTGCATCCATACTGAAGCAGTGGAGGGTGGCAAAGCGGAGAAGACACTAAAGGTCAGCAATCGATAAACATGTGCAGCAGGTTTGTAGCTCTAAGGTTTGCAGAATACTTCATCGGATGCCCTAACATGCAGTTCCAGAACCTAGGCTTTTGTTTAGGATTGTGTCTGTTTATTTGTCTATTTACTAGTACACGTAATAAACAAAAGTCGACCTATATATTAATCATATTAATTGGACGTACACGTAAGTTATGCTATGCCAAACACATTAATGTTGGAATCATAAGAGGAAGTTAAGCAACCAGATTCTATATATACCCAGCAGCGTGCTGTAAGAACTAAAGTATATCAGGTGCATGGCTGACTAGTTCTGTTGATTGTACGAAAGAGTGGCTACTCTATGTTTTGAGTTTTGTTTTGTTCTGATGAATTACGTTTTGTTCTGATGGGGTTTTATGTGTTATGCTTGTTACAGAAATCAAGCCAGGTTCCTGAATTTTGACATTGCACAGTTGAAGACAATTCTGAGCTGTAGCTCTCTTGTTGCTAAGCAGATTATCTCTATACAAATATATACTGTCTATCCTCCTGGGAATGTTGTTGGTTTTGACTTTTCTTCTGGCAGACTGGCAGTTCTCCATGTTTTTATGATTACTACTCAGTACTTATTCTATTCTAGCTACCACGAGAGAGTATGACTCTGAATTGAGCAAACCAACTTGTTCATCTGGATGTGTGACGTGAAAGGAATTTGTCCAAGTTCTCGAAGCAAATAATGATCCAAGATTGAACAAAAAAGTGGGGAGCATTGGGTATCCGAAGTGTACCTGCTTTGCCTTTTGGAATAGTAGGGAATCGTTTTCTCTTAAAAAACTTGTTTGTGCCGATGAAGGAAAATATTTCTTACTGCGGCATGTGAACAAAGAACTCATCTTCTACCCCTTCGCAGCAAGGACAAAGTTAAGATTTACTCGATAGTGGTGGCCAATCATGGTCCCGTGGGTCAGATTTTGCTACCGAGCAAGGCTAAGAAGCCTTCCTGAATAATTTTGCAAGTAGGGGATAAATGTGAACTAGCACTTTGCTTCAATACTAAATAAAACTAGATGAATCGTATCAATCACCATTTTTACAAGCTACAAATTGTACGAAAATTTAACATCATCAAATACTTTCACTTCAAACTCGGAACAAACTTTAAATTAGTACAATACAATTCTCAAAGTCTCTATCTATATATAAAAACCCGCCACTTACAAGTGGTTAACAATGTATACCGGTGCCAATGCACCGCCATAAGCTGCGGGCTACACGTTTGTTGCAGCCGCCTCAGCCCTCTTTCCGCCGCCCCCCCCCCCACCCCACAAAAGTGAAAAGTCACAAACACCCCCAACCCACAAACCGAAAAGTCAATAAAGTACTCCCTCTGCTCCTTTTTCCTACCCCAACTTTCACAAACCCCAATAACCCTCCTCCACTAGTACATACACAAACGCTTGAAAAATCAAAATCAATGAAAAAAAAAAAACATCTAAGAAAGTTTGGCGCCGAAATGAGAAAAAGGATGAGGCGGGAAATTTGAAAATCTCGTTCGTTTCTGACTTTCATGGTTTTTGGGGCTTTTTTGTCGGGTCAGATTCTGAAGTTCTTGCCACTGAAGGTTTGGCCGAACTGCCAGCCAGCTGGGACGATGTTCCAGGAGGTGGAGGTGCGGCGGTCGCTGCCGGTGACCCTGAAGGAGAGTGACTGCCCAACCAGCACGGCGTTGGACTGCCAGTTCTGGCCCCAGTTGCGGCTCATGCTCATCCACCCGGTCCTCGACCCCTTCACGCTCACCCTCACGATATCCCCCGCACCCGCGACGTTGCTGATCAAGACCAGGTTGAAGTACCGGAAGCCGTTGATGGTGAACCTGATCCCTCCTTGCTTCCGGCATGGCACCCTGGGTAAATATTCCACAAGAGCCTTGGTCAGTTTGGTCATTTCGGGGAATCCGCGTTATGTATGATCAGCGGGGCCATGATTGGCCACCACAAACAAGCAAAAATGTCTTCTTTCACGCCAAAGAAGACATTTTTGTTTGTGATTTTCCGGGTAGCTACAAAGCAAAATGTACAACAAAAGAAGATCGGGCACATGTACAATCATATAGATGGTATTATGAAAGCGGTGATTATCATCAGACCGACTGTGACGTGAGCTCTACCTTTTAACTCCAGATTATTACCAAAATAATAATTAGAAGTGGAGCTTATCCATTAATTTTTTTTTCTTATTGTTAACACTCTCGTCAATTTGGCCGAATTATAGGTGGTTGCAAATTGTAAATAATTATTATTAACCAAATATAAAAGTGCAAATTAAATACCGTCTTTCTCATTTGTAAATAGACAAGTCTTTCTTTAAAGGCTTGAGGTACTTACTTGTTGTACATTATTATTATTATTATTATTATTATTATTACCGATAAGAAGTACCTAACAATTGAGTGAAATTTTCATTGGTTTTAACGGATGGAGATAAAGTGGCCCCACGTGTCCCGGAATCACGTTGAATGTTCCACTCAACTAATTCCTAAAATCTGGTTTGTTTGACCCTCTGCGTAACTAACCATGTGCACCAAACTGCCTCGGGCCGCTTTTGATATTTTCGCTCTCGGACATTACACATGAGGGAGGGGTCGAGGTAAATGCCCAATTTACCTAGGTTGAAGGTAAGAAAATAGGCAATACGACGATGGACTGAAAGCTGTCTCTTGAGAGCCTCGAGCGTGTTATTTGGTGGTGCAGTCTACAAGAGTTCGTCACTTGAACATAATCAAATTTTGTGCATGGTGTCCATAAGAAGGTTCTTCACAGTTTTTCCTCACGATTCGCTTGAGTGAGTGAGGGATCCCATGAACGAGCCCAAATTTACGTCCGTATTAAAAAAAAAAAAGAAATAAATGCTATTTAGCTAGTAAACTAAGGGTTCAATTTTTTTGACGTCATACCAAGAGATTTGCCAAGTTCGGGCCCAATTTAGAAACTAAAAAAAAATCCCGGGTTAGGTAATGGATCTGTGCGTGAAAGTCGCATAATTTTACGTGCAATAATAAGGTGAAATGAGCAAGAGAATAACAAGAATGGAGCATGGACCAAGGATCTGACAAGAGTAGTCAAGAGCCCAAGGCACGGACAGATTCTGAGCCAAGAAGGACCACAAAATGACCAACAAGGACCCCAACAGATGAAAAACAGAGCATGAGAGAGAACAGAGTAGCACTGGGCTCTGTTTGGCTAGCATCTTCTCTGTTTTTATTTTCAAGTTTTTTGAGTTATATATGTCGTTTGGTAATAATTTCCGTATTTTATGTTACACACTTTTCCAATATATATAGTATTGAAAATTTTAATGTTCAAATAGTGTGTATCCTAACAAAGCTCTGAGCGGCTGGTGACATGAAAAGAGGAGAAAATGGCTTTAGGAGTTACCGGCGGTAGGAGACGGGGACGATTCCGGCGCGGTACTCGGCGATCTTGAGGAACATGGGCATGGCGAGGTCGAAGTGGGTACGAGGAGGGTTGCACCACCCGCCGTTGTCGTTGGGAAGCGCGTAGTTGGGCGGGCAGAAGTTGGTCGCCGTGACGAAGATGGAGGGGCTGCCGGAGTGGCACCACCTGGGGTCGTTGGCGCACTTGATCTCGAAGCAGGAGCCACAGCGCAGCCCGTTGTTGAACAGCGCCGTGCTCAGCGCCGCCGTGCTCACGCCGTAGCCTTGGCTGTAAAGGTTGCCGTACCCACACGCCCCGCCTGTAAGTAAGACAGAAGTTAGCCATTGCAAGTAGAAATCTAATGAATTCGGCTACCCACCGCTGTAGCTTCTGTTTTGGGGGCTTTATCAAATTCATGTAAAATGCAGGAAAAAAAGCAGGTGCATTTTGCAAAATGAGAGCCTTGTTAACAATCCTGAATCACCGATGTACTTCTTTTTTTGTCGCTAAAAATGTACTTTGCCAGGCAATAGCGGGCTAAACTTTGCGATATTTAGAAAGTCTATGCTCTTGCACCAAAATCTTAAATTCTTTAAAAAGCTAAATGCTAAGTATTTTAGCATTTTTTTCTATAAACTATTATAAACTTATCGGTGTCACAAAAATTACCGCTAAAAGTGCTTAGCCACAAGAGCTTGGATGTATTCACGGGGAGAAGCGAGGTTATAGCACAATGGGGTTAGGTTCCTATAAAATGGTCGCATTTTGGGCAATAAGGAGAGTGAGGTACATTGTATAGTGCCCAGGAAAGAAAATCTGTACCAGAGGACTTAACGAGGACTAATGGGTCAACGAAAGTCGAATGGGTTGCTGAAATAGTGACATACCCATAGTACCGGAGGCGTCACTGCCGCCGTAGAAGGTGGCATGAGCTCCCTGCCACGCGCCGCCGGAGTAGACGCCGGGGATTCTAGCGTCGGTGAGTGACAGCAGTGAGATAAGGGAGACAATGCAGGCCACACTCACAAAAGCCATTTTATCCTACTACTCTCAGAAACAA
The DNA here is from genome assembly GCA_033070095.1 of Escallonia herrerae. Taxonomy (NCBI): domain Eukaryota; kingdom Viridiplantae; phylum Streptophyta; class Magnoliopsida; order Escalloniales; family Escalloniaceae; genus Escallonia; species Escallonia herrerae. The sequence goes on along the minus strand of JAVXUP010000996.1, from coordinate 251,670 downwards.
GCCAACTAGGGAGAGAGACGAGAGTGAGAGTGAGAGAGAGAGAGAGAGAGAGAGAGAGAGAGATTTTGGGGGATGAGGAGAATGAGGGGGAGGAAGGGGGGCTACTTAAGGAGAAGCCTCGAAAGGGTATCAGGGGCAATTTACGTAATTTTGACGATGGGTTTTGTGGAAATGAATGCTCGTCCCAGTCCCAGGCGCTCTCTTCAGCGCGTCAGGCTGACTCTCCAATGGGAATGCTTTTATGGAAGAGCACTGTGGGACCCCGGTGGGAATCCGACGATTGTGGGTAGGTAATTTACATGCGAGTTTACTTTTATAATAATAATAACTAGCTCAGAGCTCAGTTTATCAAAATAAAATATACTCACTTTGTCTCTAAAAGAGTGATCTATTTAATTTTACACGTATATTAAAGATTTAAATTATATGTTATGTGTCTTTCTCATTTTACTCCTTAGAGAGAGGGGGAAGAGAGTGGGTCATGAGAGAGAAAATTGGTTGGTAAAGTGTTAAATGTGGAGAGATAAATAGAATAAAAAAGTGTAAAGTGATGGGTCAGGAGAGAGAAAATGAGCTGATAGAAAATTAAATGTGGTGAGAGAAATAGAATAAACGAAGTATAAAAAGGGTAAATATGTCAAAATACTTACATAATCTTTCCTAATTTGGAAGCGATCAATTTTTGTGGGACGACTCAAAAAGAAAATATGATCAATTTTTTAGGGACGGGGGGAGTATCATAAAGTTTAAAAAAAAAATATCCTGAGATAAGAAAGATATTAACAGTATAAAAAATATCTTTTTGGCTATAAAGAAGAATTTTGTATCTAAATTTATTACGACTAACTTAAGTAAAATATCAAAAATAAATTCACCTGCATTACTCCTAACTTTCGATTATTAAACAACATTGTTTGTCTCATTAGAATGCATGTAGTTATTATGAGATATTTGCATCTACATGTGTATTTGTCTGTAAATTTTTTATATTGTAAGCTGAAAATACAGAATATGTAGCGACACAGTGGAGCTATTAATTACTTATCTTCTTTAAGCTTTTATTTTAAGTTGTCAAGTAGTACTTTAAACGAATATTGTTTTAGCACCTAAATTAAAAAAATAGTCATGTCGGTGTCATATAGAACTAAATAACGAATTCGATTGTAGTTGTAATTAGAAATGGTGACGCTATCACGTATCCTTTCTGAATTGTAAATGTTATATATGAATTTAATTCCTTAATTTCGGAAGGATTTTAAGGTATTATATGAGTTCTTAAAGTAATTATAACAATTAAAGTAGAAATTAAAACGGAATAAAGTTACATTTCAAATTTTACAGGACTTATTTATACACCTTATCACTTTCAAATAAATTATCACTTTTTGTAAAAATAAATTTTAATAAAAAGACCATATAGTATCCGATATATTTAAATATATACTTTTCTTTAATTTTGTAAGATGCAGGTAATGAGAAAATTTAATTGGTAAAGATGACTTGTCCTTACCTTGGTGTGTTGAAATTATTTTTCACATCTTCTATGACTATAATTTGTCGTCAAGATATAATTTCTATATCTACTATACGCATTTAATGATATTTTCTCATGAATTGCATTTGTTTTATCACAACATAAAATAACCCTATTACCAAAATATGTCGGGTTATACCTATAATTGTAATGAGCTTGTAAAGGATAATAAATATCATTATATTAGGCTAATATTACAGGGCGAGCGTTAATCAATTACTTGCCAGTGAATTGCACAATAATCACCACTTAAAGTTTTGATCAATACCATTATAATAAAAATTAAATTTTAATGCGTATAACTTGTCTAAGATTTACAAATTAGTCTTATTTCTCATGAAAATTTAAGTAAGTATAAATAAAGAAGTCTTTTATTGATTGTAAGGGCCTATGTAAAACTAAGCTGGCTAATATTTATTTTTGTAGAATTACATGCACATATTTTTGCATCTTAAAGATTTTAAATGTTCTCGTATGTAGTAATTAAGAATTATTTGATTTAATTGTATCCTTTTTTTAATACATATGTGATTTCTATTTAGAATCTAATTATATGCGATATAGCCATGTTGTTGATCGTGCAATCTTATCAAAGTAAAAATTATTCTTCTGACCAATCAATTACCTTTATTAACAAAGACTGTCAATTACACTGACATTTTTTTTGTGAATATAGCGGAATTGACAAAACATAGTGAGAGAATTGTAAAATGTCGATTTATTTGGCCCATTTAAGTGAAGTAATCAATTTGTCTACATTTTTCGTAAGTTCCACTACTACACTTTTAGAATTTACAAAATATTTAATTCTTTGAGTATAGTTGACTAGATTTGTATCGTGCAGTTAAAATATGTCTAAACCACCGGTACGGTCAATAAAGTCTCTTAATACAATGAATGAGCCGCATACACATCGTGTGTGCATTGCGGCTTATATATAGTATACATAGATAATGAGCATCATTTGACGTATCTCATGCAATTATGTTGGACACTCTATTTTATCATAAATGTATTATTGATAGATTATTAGTCAGTTTGTTAAAAATAAGAAGAACAAGGATTATAGCGTGCAAAAATAAACAGTTCAAATGTTTATAATTTATCTCTACTATTGTTATGGATCATAATCTTACAGTAGATGTGCTGCAATAGTTTTAGCGACATTTTTTATTGCTAAAAGTGTTTTGTTACTTAATATTTGTATCGACAATTTTTTATTGCTAAATATACTTAATGATTTTTTTTCTATATAGCACCTCTGAAATGCAGCAGATGACTCGTACAAAGAAGTGGTATTTAAGTTTCAATTTTGCCATTTAAGCACCAAATTTATCGAATAAAGTCTCAATGGTATCGCTATAGTGCCATTAAAACAGTAAGTTGAATCCAAATGGTGTAACGATTTTCTTGAGGACTTTAGGGGAATGCTTCTAGGAAAGAGAAGTGTGGGGCCCCTGAGATTTTTTTGGTGACTTAAAGAAGAAAAAAATATTTTTAATCACCAGCCACATTTATATAGAATTGAAACTAAAAACCTCTAAGCGAGTATTCGTGTAAAAAAGATCTATTTCGACACATTTATATTACGTTTGCTTATAATTACTTGCCATCTAAATAGTTAATCATATATGTGGTTTTTAAAGTCTAAATAGTCAGTCATTACCAACGGCAAATGATTTTTTTTTTGGTGCAACTGAAGATATTAAAAAAGCGTTAGTACAAATAACCAAACTAAGCCCTCATTTGGGCAAAACCAGCACTATCCTGCTCTAACAAAGGGAGCACCACTTCAGGTGGTTGCATGAGATACACAAAGGACTCCTTTTGTTGTTTACCCATCTTTGACAATTGGTTAGCGCAGCGGTTGCCTTCTCTAAAAATATGAACAATAGTAGAGTTTGTGATCCTAATGAGAAATCTGGCATCTTTGATGAGATTGCTGAGTGGATGCCAGATGTTTTCTTGACCAGAAACCTGTGGTTGTATGACGTCTATCGTCGCCCACGTGCCGACTTCGCGACGCTCGTTGCTTACTGCCGCGTGCCGTCGCCGCGACCCGCGTCGCCCGGACGTCACTCTGTGACCCTCGTTGCCTGGATTCACTCCGCGACCCGCGTCGTCTGGACGTTAATCCGCAACCCCCGTTGCCCGGAAGTCACTCCGTGACCCCCGTCGCCCGGACGTCACTTTGTGACCCCCGTCACCCGGAAGTCACTCCGCGACCCCCGTCGCCAGGACGTTAGTCCTCGACCTCCATTGCCCGGACGTCAGTCTGCCACCCCCGTTGCCTGGACATCACTCCGCGACCCCAGTTGCCAAGATGTCACTTCACCTTGCCTATGTGTCGCGCCGCTGATACAGCCCTGTCCCGAGGCTCTCTATCACAATGTCGTGCCCCCAAGCACCATACACACTTCACCGCGCATGTGCGCCATCTCCATGACATGCCCCTGGGCACCACACTCATTCACCACACCATGTGGCCCCACCATGGACGTGGAACATGCTTCGACCCACTCTTTGAAGTGTGCAGTATCCCGTGGGGATAGGCGATTCACAAGGACTCACCCGCGGGGGATAGGCTTGCTCTCTAAGACACTATCTCCGCCAGAGAGCTTTTCAACTCCTCTTCCGCCAGGTAGACGGCTCCTCCTGGATGCTACCTCGGCCAGTCGGGTAGACGGCTCCTCCGGGATGCTACCTTGACGCGCTCCGAGTGCTCCGGCACAAGGGCTTACCTGTGGGGATAGGTTCGCTCTCTAAGACACTATCTCCACCAGGGATCTTTTCAACTCCCTTTCTGCCAGGTAGACAGCTCCTTCGGGATGCTACCTCGGCCAGTCGGGTAGACGGCTCCTCCGGGATGCTACCTTGACGCCCTTCAAGTGCTCTGGCACAAGGACTCACCCGCGGGGATAGGCTCGCTCTCTAAGACACTGTTTCCGCTAGGGAGCTTTTCAACTCCCCTTCCGCCAGGTAGACGACTCATCCGGGATGCTACCTCGGCCGGCCAGTAGACGGCTCCTCCGGGATGCTACCTCGACTTGCAAAATAAGCGACTCCTCCAGGACACTATCTCCGCCAGGGAGCTTTTCAACTCCTCTTCTGCCAGGTAGACGGCTCTTCAGGGATGCTACCTGGCCCGTCAGGTAGATGGCTCCTCCGGGATACTACCTTGACGCGCTTCGAGTGCTCCGGCACAAGGACTCACCGCAGGATAGGCGACTTATCCGAGACACTATCTCAGCCAGGGTGTCGTCGTGACTGGCCCACGTGCTCTGGCACTGGGGGCTCACGTCGGCACCACTAGGGACTATGACCCCCGGGTCACTCCGAGATGGGAGCAGGTCTTTGGAGGGCATCACGTCTAGTCCACCTGGTAGCTGGGCGTCGGGTCTTCCCCACGGCTGTCAGGCCTGTGGGACTCTGCAAGGGCTTGGATTGGTGGTTAGATCAAGGGGGTTCTCTGGCCACACCGATGCTGTGGGAGCCAGTCTTTTCGGACAGACAAAGGTGTGAGGGGCAGGTTGGGTGAATATGCAATTTGACAGTCCGTGGAGCACCGGTAGCTGTGGACCCCTCGGTGACGTGTCACTCCCGGGGAACACCACGTGTCGCATGATGACATCATCATCTCAACCTCTATAAACAGAGGTCTTGAGAATTCATTCGGAGGACTTCAGATTTTTTAGATTCTTAGAATTCTCTCTCACTTTCTCTTTCTCTCTCTAGAATTCTATAGAGAGAAACATAGTTGGACCTCTGACATCGGACCCCTGACGCCGGACCCAAGTATCGGACTGTGATTGTCGTCGTATATTCACCGCGCGCTGTCGCCCTCACAGCACTGCCATCCTCAGGCTCTGTCTGGGAAGCCCTTGGTCTCTGCCCTTGTTCCACCCTTGCTGTGTCCCACAGCAGCGCACTTGGCATCTGACTCGGACTGTATTCCTTGTGGCACCTCCACGTCAACTGCGAACCCACTTTCCTTGGCATCAATTTCAAAATTCACTTTCTCACTTTAGAACTTGAGTGCTCTTGGATTCTAGAGAGAGAAACACAATTGGACATTATCTCGGACATAGCATTGTACCATAGCATTAGACCATGACTTGGACCTCGACTTGGATTGTCGACTACCGGCCCTGTTCGTCTCAGCCTTGTCTCCACAGCACTGCCAATCCTCACTACCTATTTGGGAAGCCCCAATCCTCACATCCTGTCTGGAAAGCCTTGCTCTCTACCCTTACTCCACCCTCACTATCTCTCACTTTGTACATTTGGAAGGTGACTCGGACTGCAGCCTTTGTGGCACCTCCACGTAGGTAAGAACCCACTTTTCTTGGCATCGCATAGGAAGTTAGGAAATACTAAAGAGTCCCCGGTCAGGCTCGACATGTGCAAATGTGTTCCGACCCGAATCACCAACCTTCCCAAAGCCTAGCATGTAAAACGGTGTACAACTTACTTCCTTTTTTGAAAATCAGAACATGACCATTAGGGACACTATAATGCAACGGTACAATTTTGGTGCTCTTACGTAAAAATTTGTGCTCCGTTGATGGCAACTAATGGTGCATTTATCAGAAAACAGTAACATCTTCTTCTTTTTCTCCCCTTAAAAAGGCACACAAACCCTAGCTTTTGATGGCATGTTGAGAAGAACAGGGGAAGAACGCATAGTGGTGCACTAACTAGTGAAGGGCAAGGCCAAGGCATCGAACGGAACGAGCTTTGCAAAATCAGCAACGGCTTCTAATAAGGGGTGCATCTTGAAAAGAATGGAAGGATTCGGAATACCATGCATTGATCATTTCTTAAGTGATCGTCGGAAAACATTAAATATTCATCTTCCAAAGTTTTTTTTTTTTGATGGTTTTCGGTAGATATATATTAGAGATTCCCTCGTTCCTTTTGTCGTGCATGATTATGCGAGCTGAGCTTTAATGAGTTCTAATGTGCGTAGCAAAAACAAAACATACCATTACCCATGGCCATAGGCAAACAACATATGCTCAACCAAAAGCATCCAACGTAAAGCCGGTGGGGCCCGCCTTCTAATCCCCGTCCGTAATCGGCGCCGGGCTTTTTGTAGCTGCATGTGGGCCATACAACCCGCACGCGTGTCTCGAGCCACGCGCGTCAATCCTCATTTACCTGGCGATACTTTACGGGTTAAATTACTCAGCGCCGTGAAGTATAAAGTTATTAAGTCGGCTACTCGTCCTAATGAATTGTTTACTTTTAAATTAAAAAATTTTTTTATAAATATATTTTTATATTTAGTAATCGATTAACTCATTTCCTCTTTCTAACTCATTTCTTCCTCCCTTATAGAGATAGAATGAAAAATACATATTATGACTTATATCCTTAATATGCTAGTCAGCTCAAATAGAGCAATTGAATTAGGACGGATGGAGTACAAATTTTTTTTATCACCAACAAAACATACAATATGACAACGATACCCTTAAGATTTTCATATCCCTTCTAAAACTGATACTGTGGAACCCTCCCTCGTTTTGAGCCACCTTAAGAAACCTATAAATGAATACACGACAAAAACTATTGAGACGTAACAATTGGCCAAACTTCAACAAGATTATGATAGGAATTAATTTGTTTAGATCCACATTATAACTCAAACATTGAGGAAGAAAAACAAACATATCACGGGAGGTAATGAGAAACGTGAAGGTGGAAGAGTTCGTGACCGTGACTACAGGCAGGTGGCTCCACCATCTGCAGTTTCGTAATAATCTCTACCACCATATCCTCCTATGTCATCGTCGCTGCCACCGCAATTATGTTCGCTAGTGGGCAGGTTTTGCAAGATCATGGCGCTGATTTCCAATCTCTCCCAATTAGGTGCTCATGGCGCTTGCTCTTAGCGCCGACGTTCTCAGTGAAGCCTTTAGTGGTACATTACATCCAAAGACCATTTTTTGCCATAATATCACTTGTTTTTGTTGACCAGAAAATGACGATGGCATTAATTTTTTTTTGTGAAAAGACATAATTGCCATCCAGTCTCCCCCTCCCTCTCTCTCTCTCTCTCTCTCTCTCTCTCTCTTATACCTAGATCACCACAACCTCTCGTGGATTTACCCCTTCAACCACCACGACAACGCTACAACACCACCAACCACTGCACCACCCTAACACTGCCAACCACAACCCTCACCATATCCTCCTCCACTAATTAACCACCGTGGCACCATAGCGACACCATTTCACCATCACTAGCCACGGCTCTACCCATCAAGAGCACCACCTCATACAATAATGGCTTACCCCCTTCAACGCCAACCCCACCACCATATCTTCCACCACCCAACAACCACCATGGCACAAGTGCGACACACAAGACTTTCACCAACCTCCACGCCATTGCTTGGAAATCAAACTGGTTGTGTCACCCATCGATCGCGTCGAAATTGTTGGAGATTGAACTGACAAAATGTTTAACTCATAAAATTTTTTTTTCCTTTTTTGAGGTCAAGTTTCCTTTAAAATGTAGAGATAGAGATGCAAGCATGATTATATCCATGTAAAGGGAACTAAGAGAAATCACCCAGGGGAACCCTTCTATTTCCATCGTGAAGCAGATCATGCACGAATGATTACTTGCCACTCAGTAAAAGGTGATATAATTTGCAGCACTTGATGCTGTCATATCACCCCTCCCTCTTCAACTTTCACTGCTCAGCCATGTGCGCTCCACAAAACCCAGTTCGCCAGGCTTATTAAGGAGGCCAAACGAAATTCCAACTGTGACAAGCCACGTACAAATGACGAGCATGATGTGAGCACATGGCTTGGCTTCATGATCTCGAGCTTGCTTCTTTTGGTATCTCACTGGGCACTAATGTTGAAACTGCTATTCATTTCATTGTATTTCGCATTGGTCAACCCAGTTTTGGCTCTTCTTTTGTGTCTCTATTCAATTGGTACAAACTCAAAAAAGAATATGTTGGTTTGATAATATGTGCTGTCTAGGTTTAGTCTTTCGATGAATATCAGTTCAAACGTGTTCTTTTTGCTTCTTAGAGAAAATATGCATTGATTTTACTTTTTTTGGTTAATCTATAAGAATATGCACTTATTGACAACGTGGCGTGATGTTTTGTATTCATAACTGATATGATAAAAGGAACAAAAGTCCATGAACCGAGCTCATCATTTTCACCCAATAGGAACTACAAATAATCCCAAGGACGCTTTTGATGTCTAAGGTCATGTACGATAACAAGAACAAGAAGCTAAGTTAACATTAATGTTTTCAAAGTCAAATATTTTGAAGTGTTACTATAAGATTGCTAAGCAACAACGTAGGTTCGGGTTCCGGCTTGTGCTCCTTGACAGCTATCTGACAAGTGTGATGTATGAAATATTTGACAGGTGGAGTGTGGCAAGTCTTGCAAGTCGTATACCCGGACCTCCATTTCTCGTACTCGTTGTCCCTCTTGATAAAATATAAGAAAGTTGTCAAAATCATGTTATTGCAATTTCTTCAACTTCCATGTTCCTTATTGTTCAGTTCAACCAAAACATTAGACGTTATCCATGTTGCATTGCTATTTAACTTCAAAATATTTAATTTCTTCTTGGGTGACTCTTTTGTAAAAGGACGTATACTGCAACATAAGGGTATGTTAGTACAGAAAATATATGATAATAATGAAAAAAGAAAGTCAACATATACACGACCTATAATTTTACCTAAGACAAATTCCCACCCTTAAATATATTTCTGTTTTGCTTTGAACTTCTGGGTTATGCTTACTAATGATATGATTTGTAGAATTTTTAATCAAATCCAATTATAAAAACTAGATCGTATTAGCTCTGTCCTACATGATATGGTAATATTGTTGAAAGAAAATGACTTTACATATCAAACATTTAGTGTTTGTCTTTGTTAAACCAGCTGCAAGTCTCTTGATACGGTCATTTAACTGTACATTTTGGTATGTTCCTCTTGGGTATTTACGGGCAAAAGTACCTTTCAGTTTTAATTATTCCTCCAAAGAAAAAAAAAACAAAAAATACTCCAAGTCCATCTCACTTTTGTTCTATTCTTCGTTGTCATATTTCCTTTCCTATGAAGTCTGATTGGCATTATACGGAATTAGTGAAAGTATATATATGGGGGACAGCGACCTGTATATACTTTTCCATGGTTAATAATATGCATTTTCATAAAATTATGGGCACCAAAAGAGGAAAAGAGTGAATAAAAAAAAACCCTATTCTTATCTTTTTCCATACTAATTAGGTAATTAATGATATCATCAATTTTCGTTCAAGCATTGCTATAGTAGATACCGGGCACTTTCAAAACTACTTTCATATGAGAAGAAGAGTTAAAGCTCTAGTTTCAAACAACTAATGACCTCGCACGGAGCAAGTGAAATCGGTTTACATTTAAAAGTAAAGAGCGCAAGAATACGGGGCAAAAATGTGAGGGTTGACTGAGTATTAAGAACAGAAACGCTATGCACATTATAAAGATTTGCCCGACCTTAGACTTACAGAATAACTAGTTTTGGCTATCAAATTAAGATGTTAACTGCTGCAAAGAATCTTTTAACAAATTTAAGTGGCTTAATCATATTAGAATGTAATTTTTTTGTTTCTTTAAGGAAAAGTAAGGTAACGTTTGAAATCATTTTTTTTTCAGTTTTAAGAATTGAAAAATAAAAAAAACAATGTTTGGCAGGCAGTTTTCATTTGTTTTCCCCTTTTAGTTTTATAAATTATTTTTAATTATAAGACTATTTTTGAAAATTCCATTTTGGAGTGTTCAATTTTGATTTTGTTTTTTTAGATCCAATTATCAAGTTTCACTAGAAACAATTTGGAACCTATTTTTCTTTTTCATTTCAACACCCCCACCAGCTACCCCATCCCCAACCGCCATCACACGACAATGCTGTCGCCACGCCGCCGTAACAACCCTGATGTGGACCCATCGCTGCCACTCACATCCCTGTCCTAGCGCCGCCCTTGAATCGACAAATCTGCCCCACCATCGTAGATCTGTTTCACCTACCGCCACTACACATCGCCAACGCACATAGAGATCTGGCCAACCGTTGCAGCCCCATATCGTCATCGATCTGCTCCACCCATTGCCACTACCGTTGTCCCACCGTCGCCACTCACATTAGATAATGCAGCCACATAAGATGAAGAAGAAGCAGGGCATCGAGACCAGTGGAACCAACTCCAAGGCAGTGACGAATGACCACACGACCGGATCCACGATCGAGAAGTCCAGGTTTGTCCACTAGGTGCGCTTCGCCGCTCAAACCTAATGTACTGGTATTGTTGGGATTTAATTTGATATGGGAGAGATAATAGGGGGTGTGATTTGATAAAAACGGATGGGGGTGGTGCGAGTTTGGTGGTGTTGACTGTCCGTGGTGCTTCAGACGGGGCTGGAGGGTTCTGTTGGAGAAGAAGGGATGGAGAAGAAGGGATTTAAGGAAAAATGAAGAGGGAAAAATGAAGAGAAAAGACTGAAGAAAGAAAACTCAAAAACAAAAACAAAAACAAAAATTGCTTCTCAAACATCCACCTGTTTTATCTTAAAAGAAAATTCACAACTATTTTTTTATTTAAAAAAATTAAAATTAAAACTAAAAACAATAACTTTGTCAAACATACCCTAGGTTTATTGGCCTACATTCTGGATTATATTCTTGTCATTTCTTTTATTAATGGGCAACCAAGCATCGCCCATGTGCACCACTTGAAAAATTGTTCCGAAGAAAGAGAATTATAGGATGAAACATTTCTATACTCAGTTGACTCCGTCACATGCGTTCATATGTAAGAAAGGACGCAATGGCCGTACCTCAGTGTGGGATTTTCCGCAATTCCCGTACTGCACGATTCCCTAAAATTTCAACCATCCAGAAACTATAAAGAATCTTTGCTTTACCTTTACAATCATCATTCGTCGTGATTCAAGAGTTGGCTAGCTAGTTATTTGAATCGCGTTTTTTTTTAATTTAACAGATAATTATTGCTGCTTCAAGCATCAAGTATCTACCAAAATGAAAATTTGTGCCCGTATGAACACCAATTTTGATACACCAAGATACAAAAAAAAAAAAAAAAAAAAATTCAAATGTGTCAAACGACTGCTTTTACATCAAAAGTGCTTCGTCACTCACATTGACCGCTAAACCAACTCTAAACTATATATGTTAGTAAATTAGTTGGTATTAGATGCACAATTCTTTTCATTTTACTTGTAGTAAAAATAGCCAACTTACCCTATGTTCTTCACTTGGGTTGTGACTTCAGCTCTTAAGGTCATAAATGATGCACGGGATCCCTCACAGTTAAGAAAATGCCGCTCAATTGACGAAAGCTGTAAATTTTAGAGTATTGACCTAAAATTTGGTAAGAAAAGAAGGGGTAGTATTGATGTCATTTTATTAAGTCCATAACGGTTGTATCTGAAGTGCCATAATCCACCAACTTTGAAAGGGTTTACTACATTATTCGTAATAGTAATAGAAGAGGTAAAATGGCATCTGAAGTAAAATACAGCGGGTCAGAAGGCCTTAGATAGCAAACATGCATTGTAACGTGGAACCACGCTAATCGTTTTGCCGATAAAACAGAAGGCCTTCCGTACCCTGTTGTAGACTTTGGTTTAAAAAAAGACGATGGCTTTAGTCATGGTCAGCTGCATGTGCCAAGTTGCATTGCATTAGGCTAACATGACAGTTTTTTTAGGTACAAAGCATTTGCAGCGTAGCGTCCCTCCTTTTGACTTCAATTTTCTATATTCACAGTTGATGACTTTGAATGCAGTACCCGTATAATGTCCGGTTTACCGTACCGTACTGCCTGAGATAATTGAGAATTTGACCTTATTGGCGCCACCGATCCAGGCTTAATTGGCGGGAACATGGTCGGTTGGTGGCTCTAGACTTCGGAGGATATACACGAGTATAACAATGAAATGGGCCTTTGAATAATCATCCCATAAGTGATCTACTCAAGTTTGTGTTTGTGCAGTTTTAAGTAAACCATGGTGATTACGAAAGTTTGCTTTTTTTTTCTTCTTCTTTCTGGGTTAAAATCTTAACTTACTCGACTTAGATTCAGTTGATGCCAAAATTGACCTTATAATGTCCCATATTGTCTAAATCCGAAGAAAACAGAAATAAAACCTTGAGTATTGTTAACTCCGAGGGGATTATGATTTCAAATACTAGCATTTTGCACATTGCTAAAATTGTGTTTTTGCTCTTGTTTCTAATATAGGAAGTAAGACAATATAAATATATACCAGGTGGATCGAGTACAGTCAATAACATTCATGACCTAGAAAGGCAAAATTAGCTTGGACCAATAACTGCCAACAAAAATACCACTGGAGTTGTTAGCGCTGTGTCTCTAGTTTCTACTTTGTTTTCTGGTTATCCCCTTTCCATCTCCGCTAAAGCGCGGCTGTAGTTCTACACATAAAAAAAAGAAACACAAAAATAGCTCTCTTATGTGGGTGACATATTCCGGATTGTACTTGGGTAACCCTAAGTATTGTGCTTAACTACGCCACAGCAGAATCGCACATGGGATGCAAGTCAGTTCCTCATAAAAGGGCCTAAGAATTCTTCAAAATGGCACATTAAGGGATCATATCATGTGTGCGAATGTAGTAGTGTAGATATAGAGAGATAGCGTGTAATTGGAAGGTAGAGTGCATGTGGGTGTGAAGAAAGATAGCATACCCATTGCCAAAAGCATGTGGGAGAAGAAGAAACTTGCCGAACGGGACACATAAATGTTGCCCCCACCCTTTGGTTTATTTTGAGAGTTGAGACATCAATTCCATCCTTATCTATTATCCTTTCCTCCATGTGAGTTTCGAGCTTCTTATATGCGTACAAAGTTATTAAACCTTCTTGAGAACATTATATGTTTCAAAAATTGGACGCCATGCATGTTCTATCAGCCTACTTCAGGGATCAATTGCATTCGGCATCCTTAAATTTTCACGCGGTAGCTCTCTGCACTACAAAGTTATTTTTAATATCTGTCACTCCAAACTTTCATAAGTGTGGCGTTCAACAACCCTCGTATATTTTTCGGCCGACAGTCTCAACGGAGAAGTAATTTAACTCAAATAAGAGGAGCATTTTGGTCATAACGATTTAAAAAGGGAGGGAAGATTGTATGGGTTTGGTGGGCGGCGATGTGGGGCTATTGCGGCAGCGGGGGGTGGGGGAGAGAAGAGGAAGGAGGGGGCGGGCAGGTCAGTGTCGCCGACAGGGGGAGGGACGCTGCCCGTCGAGAGTGGGGCACCGGAGTGAAATGCCGAAGGAGGGGTGGTGGGGCAAGGGGTGGCGGCGTGGGGTGGGGGGGGGAGAAGAGGAAGGAAGAGAGATAGAGAGTCTGTGTTGCCAATAGGAGAGGGACGCTGCTGGCAAAGAGTGGGGCACCGACGCGAGATGCCGAAGGCGGCGCGGGGTTGTTGTAGCCACAAAGCGAGGGCCAAAGCGGGGGGGGGGGGGGGGGAGAGAAAATGAAGGTGTGGGGGGGGGGGCATCGCCGACAGGGGGAGGGGCGCTTCCAGCATAGAGTAGGGCATCCGCGTGAGATGCTGAAGGAAGGGTGGCGGTGCAAGGGGTAATTTAGATTAGGTTTTCTGTGGGGGTGATAGATATTAGGGTTTCCATTCACTTGATATTTCAAAAATGCCCCCCAAAGTTCAGTTGATTAAATTTTTTTTGTCCGGAATTTGGCCAGAATTTGGACGGAGAGTGTTGGGCGCCATACTTATGATAGCTAAAAATAACTTTGCAGTACAGAAAGATACCGTGTAAAAACTTAGGGGTGCCGAATGAATTGACCCCTACTTCATATGGATATCCTTTTCGTCCACCTTGTTTTGCTTTTTTTTTTTTGAAAAAATTATAGAAATTGAATCTAATGGAAGGGCAAAGTTGGATGTCTTTCAAGTTCTTAAATATAGTACCATGTCAATTATCGCAATTCTCATGATCTCAAAGGGTATAGCAGCGAGATTTAAAAACACGTCTTCCAAATAATGTCTCGAAAGAACTAGACGAAAATTCTGTCCCAATTTTGGCCCGACCCGAGTTCCCATTGAGTCATATTGCAAAAGGCAAGTAGCATTCCTTAGTGCATTGTCTTGAGAAATTATTTGCAAGATTTTCGATTCGAGTTTCTCGATCAGGAGTCAGGTTACAAGGATTAATCAAACTCAAAACCGGACACGAATGATCTGCATTTAAACGGCTAAAAAGATGGACACCTACTAACTTATGATAAACGTCTTTATAAGCTTGAAACAGGAAAAAGTAGAAAACATGCTCTTGCACGAGAAGTAAAAATTATTGTCCAGTGCTGGCCTGTGTAAACATAAGCAGCAGAGAAAATGGTTGGATAGCTGTGGATGTTTGACCCAAACCAGGAAATATAATTGAGCTTTTGTGATTCTTGAATTGATGGGTCACAGAGGATATCATGCTTGTGTTCACCCATTCGGTTGCAGAATTCTGCAAAGACTGATCAACATTAGACAAGCTTCTGCACTTTGGAATAAGTGGACAGGGACATGCTTTGGGGCCTTTAAAGCTCGTTTGACTGACCGAGGATGTCAGCAACAGGTGTATAAGTAAAGTCTCTTTAGGGAAGAAATAACGCTTTTATTAACTACAATCTTAAATATATGGATCGATAATTAATTGCGATTACATACGTTTAGTAACAATAATTCGATCGATAATTAATTGCGATTACATACGTTTAGTAACAATAATTCGTAACGGCAATTAATTGTCGCTTATGCGGATTGTAGCCATCTTTCAATAATATAGACAGTAGCACAAATCTATTCTTTAGGTTTTTGCATTAATGACTCTAATTAATTTTTTTTAAATTAAGATTTTAAACGTTTCAAAGCATGTTGATGTTCTATGCTGAAAACTAATGAAAGGAACCCTTGCTTCACATGCCCCATTATCTTTTGAAAATTCGCTGGCGGTGAAAAGCCTATATCGAGAGAGAGAGAGAGAGAGAGAGTTGAGCTGAGAATCATGTACCCTTTGAAACATGTTTGTAGCTCAAGTGATGCTGCAATAAGGCAATGTCAAAATTGGGAGTGAAGCCATTACAATCACAGCTTAGAAAGAGCTTAATGATTTCTCGTGTAATAAGTGTGCACCGGGGTTGGCATGCACCGGCATCATCAAAGCCCTTGTCGGTGGTTTATTATGCCATCCTCCTGCTTATGGAAGGGGACCATGTTTACTGCACAAATCATGCAATCTGCTTCGATGAAGCCTTCCAAACTTCACAAAGATTGACCAGTTTTTTCCGCTTTACGCAACCCCTTATAAGGACAAGCCCATTAAGTTTGTCAAGCAAGCATTGCCATTTACACAAAAATCATATCTATCAACTTTTCTCTTCTTTGCATGCATCCCCACCACCATATTTGTATCAGTCCCTGCTTCCCTCTTTCTTCTGTTCTACTTAACTCCCTTTTCCTTTATATATAGAACCAAGTACTCATCAGAACCCTTCTTTACAATGAGAGAGGTAGGGCAGTGGAGGACCAACTACCTCAACTAACCCAAATTATTTATGTAGGGTGAGACTGTTTTGCCTCTATATTTTCATTTTTCACTACTAGTACCTATGGGCCTACATGCGCAGAGGTCCTACTCAATCAACAAGGCTGAATTGGGCTGGCCAATTTTGTCGTCCTCCTGCGTTATGTAACACGAGTACTCGATTGACCTTCCCGACAACAAGGCCATTCCACAAAAATCACACTAAACAAAAGCCCCGCACACAAGCATCGCCAGTGCTATGGGTAGAGAGGCCCAGTTTTCCTCTTTCTGAGAGCTATGCTTAGCGTTCTCCTTTTGGGGCTTTAGCCCCCTTTTCAGCCAAAAGGACAAAATAGTAAAAAAACAAAAGCAGCGAAAGTCGAATGTTGAACCATATATGTCCCCATCTAATTGTGTTATGTATGGAAGAGTGAAGACCTTCATTTATTTCCTTGGCAATTAGCTTTCTTCTTTAGCAGTTTGTTGAGGTTCTCCTCGTCTCCCTGATGTCCCAGAATCCGCCCAAAAAAAAAAAAAAAAAGAGTAAAGAAACACCATAAAAACACCACACACGATACGCGATGGGCAAGTCAAGTCAAGAGTTAAACATGTTCGCGAGCGCACGAACCCTGGGTGAGCAAACAAATAGTGATGGCTATGTCTAAAACACCTGTGTAATCCTTTAGTTCAGTTCAATTGTAAAACACGATCTAGAAGTAGCAATGGTAGTCTCAAACGTGTGAGAAATATTCTTGATGGTCCAACTTGACCGTACGTTTTGTTTGCTATTATCGGATTGGTTGTTGCTTGATCCTACAAGGCAGACCAGTAATCCCATCTAACAACTAGTGATTGATACACATGAAATAATGGTATATCTTACTTATCCCTAAAACGTATGAAAGATAATGATAGAAGAAAATGATAGAGGCTATCTCTAAGGAGTTGTGAGGAGTCTGAACTATACAAGGGATTGTTACACAGCCACAACTATGTCTACCAGCTTTTCCATCCCATCACGAAGGGCATTCAGACCTGTCTCACTATATTCCTTTAACGAGAAGGTGTTGGGTCAAGCCTTCTGTGGTTGTTCAGCTATATAGAGATGCTGGTCTCCGTACAAAAGGAGGTGGTACAGAAAATTCTGGAGGCTTAATCCTCGGCATGTGTTCTGCGGTGAGAAACCAAGTTAGAAGCCAGCCTTTTGTCTTCTCTATTTTTGCTGAAATGAGGAAGATTCTAGTTCCTCTCTAGCTGTTCTGGACAGCTTCAGGCTGTATACCCCTTCTGTTGGGAAACTTATACGTTACTGTGTCACACGGTATATTTTTTCCATTATGGCGAGGGCATAATTAACGGGAATTAGTAAATGTTTCGTGTGCCAAGTAAATTCTTGCACGGCTTTATGGCTCCAAAACTGTAAATTAATGCCACACTTTCATTTACTTGTTGACATTCAAGCAAAGTACTAGTATTAGAAAGAAGCATTAGATATACAAAACTACAACGATTTACTTGATGTTGCACTCATGGACAACATTTTCATGTGCAACACACATGCATCCTTTTCTCCACATCTACCTTTTGCCTCTTTTTTTTTTTTCTTCCTTCTTTTCCCCTTCCAATGTGTTTCGCATTTTTTTACAATGCTCAAGCATAATTGAAAGAGAAGAACAAACAGAGCGATACGGAGAAAGGAAACTTCTTCAGTTATTGTTGAAAAAGAAAAGTTTCTGAAGAACAATTTCTAGGCCTCGAGCCTACATCAAATGCTAAGAGCTCTGCTGTTAAGTTTGCACTGTACGTCCATGGAAGTATATCGACTAAAAATCCACGTCTCACAGTTATTGTTAACTAGATTCTAAATCAAGTGACCTCAAATAAAGCCCAGGAGTAAGAAATACCGCGGAGAACATAAAACCAAGAGCACGAAGGTCCATATCAGAGTTCTCCATTGATAATTCCTAAATCTAATATTGATACAAGGATCGGGAAGGATGGTAATCAGGCAGTGGACCGGAAGGGAGATGGTATTCAGTCAGTGGGCCTGCAGGACGATATCCATGTGCGGAGCTTGCTGAGAAGTGGTACTCCACCGGTACGCGTGCAGAAGAATGGTACTCAACTGGTCGGCTAACCAGACGATATTCAGGTGGTAAGGTTCTTGGATGGTGATAGTCAGGAGCAAGGCCGCCAGAATATATTTGATCGCGGTATGAAGGAGGTTCCCTTTGCCTGGGTGAGATATACAGATCACGGTTCCCAATCTCATCTCGGTGTCTTGGTTCCAAATTTGAAAGCCGGACACCACGATACTCTCTTATTAGGTCTTCTCTGTAAGCATCCACCTCCATCATCCTCGTATATACATATGAATGGGGAACTGGTGGGGGTGAAACTCGAGACACAGGCACGATTGGAGATTCAACCTCCTCTCGCCGATAGAAAACAGGATCTTCATAATACCTCCGCTCTCTAGCCACTGCAGAACGCCTCTCTTCATCAAGAATACGCCGCCTACTTCTGCTTCGACCTACAGGTTTAAAACTCTCTACTCTAAGATTTCTGCCAACCTTTTTGGACCTGGCGCCTTTGCTGGCAGCAATAAAAAGCTTACACAACTCCTTCACCTATCCATTAACAAATAATGCAACCACTAGCTGAAGTGAGATGCAATGGAAGGCAACCGTCTTTTTTTCTCCTTTCATTACCGTAAAAATGATTTCTGCATTCAGATACTATTAACAGAAGGGAAGAGAATGAGGAGAACATACCTGTACCGAGTTCAGTTGACAGTCAAACTTGTTCCTTGCATAATAATTCCCTTTAATGACCTTCTTGAACTTTTCCTCTGCCAGTGGCAAGCAATCCTCCAAAACAGTATATCGAACCTACAACAAAATATTTGGAGTCACAATTACAACGAAAATGTCACGAGAAAGCAGTTACTCTTCCATTACTTGTCACTCATGCATAATTTAATAATATTCACTTCAAGCAGAAAATGTACAAAGAACATGCTCAAGGCCTAGGTCGGCCAAGGTGTTATTTATTACCTCCATCAAGTAATCCAAACAAAATAAATTATAATACCTACTAACTTTAGTGCAATGATAGCCAGTACCAAAAGTTAGTAAAGGTGCTTACAAATAGGGTCAGCAGCTCTCGGGTTTGGTTGGCAATAATCTCTATCAGATTGGGTATCTGTGTTGGTCATATTAACCCTACCCTAATTCCTAATTTGCTACCAAAGTATGTGTGTTGGCACGACATGTCACCGACAAGGGAAGGGAAGACAAAGGTGTCACGACCAACAAATGTCCATCATCTCGAGAAAGATGATGAATTACCAGTATGAGATAAGGGATTCTTTTCTTCCGGAACTGAAGGGGAATTTATCCACTAAACGGTTATGTAAGGGCTTGTTTGGTATAAAGGGTGGAAAAATATCATCCCCCCAAATTTTCCTCCATAGGGAAGGGAGGGTGTTTTTCCTTTGTTTTGTATGGGTTGGTAATAAGAAACAAAGGAAGGAAATGGATGATCTTGATAATTTACTGAATTACCCTTTGAAATGCATTGAATGCAGACATTAAAGGAAATTAAAAAGTCAAAGGAGTAAGCCAAACTCTTTTTCCATCCCCCAATATTGCAAGGGAAGAATATAGTGGACCTAAAACGAAAGTTCATCCCTCCTACCTTCCCTTCTTTTCTTTCAAGCCAAACAAATGAAAATCCTTTATTCCTCCTCATTCCCCATCACCATTACCATCCTTTCACCTCTCCATCCTACCAAACGAGCTCGAAATTCTGGTAAACCCCAGTGCAATAATACTTCACTTGATCCCTCATCAACTATTACCACTTAAGCACTAAAACAATCATATCCAATGCATCAATGTCAAATTTCTTATCCACCGCTTCCGTTACTACCACTCACTTTCTGTTCAACACTCCTGCCCAATTTCTTAGCCAATTTTCCAGGTGAAGAAAAGTCTATAGAAGTAGAAAAAAGTTACTTTAGACAACTTTATTGTCATTGTTGGAAGGTAATAGGAATTAAGTTCACATAAGCACAGCTTTCGACTGGTGGCATGCTTAGCTCAAGCAACCGCTTTGTGGCACAACCTCAAACAGTCAAGCTATGAGGGTCTAAATGCTAGCATGCACCATCTGCCTCCATGTTATCAGGAGTGTGGATTTTGTTTTGGTGCATGCAACAGGTACTGGAACACGTAAGTTCAGAAAATCTAGACATGGCACACTAGGGCTACGCTTATATAGACTTGAAATAAAGAGTATCTGAATGTATTGCTAAAAAGAATATACTTGTATTACATCTTTCCGCTTCTGATATCTTGCATTCTCGTTATCTTGAAAGACTTATCAAAATTAAGGCAGGACTGGCAGGTGCTCCGTAGACCCTGCCATTGCCCTGCATATTCAAATGTGTGTTCTAACCTAAAATGAAGACATTTGATTCGTTTCTTTTCCCCGACAAGTCCACATGTAATAGGCAATGAGTATTGCCCAGAAATTGTGTGATGGATCCTCCCGGGGGAAGGGGAACAGGAAACCTATGTGCATTTTAAGTTGAGTATTTTCAGAATGGAAGTCTACCATCACCATTTTTTCAAACTCCCAGACTAGTATACCCTTTTAATTATGTCTTGTATGATTATCCTTTTCTGATCATTGTGATCTGCCTGTCTGCACTATGTAAAATTAACCCGTGCATGCAAAACCGACATTTAACATGTCAAAGAAAAAGGAGAAAGTACAGCTGGTCATGTAATGATCACTAATTTTTTTTTTTGAAATTATCCCAATTATTGATATAAGATTTTCGAACCAACTTTGTCCTGCTACAATAAACTAGTTATAAGATCTCCTAATGTGTACCTAATTAATCATTAAAATCAAGCATAGATGTGAGTACAGGTATACGCCGTTATGATATGTATAACTCCATCGTATAGATGCCCAAGGATGAAAACAATAAGAAAATCAACTAATAGCTAAAAAGGAGGAAGAAGGAAGGGAGAGATAAGTTCCTTAGGAGACATGTTTGGAATACCCATTTTGCTTACTTCATATTCATGTATTCAATGACATGTATCCAGAGACATGGAAGAATGTTTCAGGAAGTAACTAAACATGTTTCTATAAGAAACAACACAGTTACAGTTGGTGAAGCAAAGCAAGAATTCTGACACAGAAAATCATCCGTCACACGGTTATACTTTTTTGTTAGATCTGTACTACATTAGTGTTATGCCAGCACCTCCTTCCTTTTTGGCAGTAAAGTGCAATAAGTAAGATATAACATGTAAATCTTGCTCATTCGAGAAATAAAGACGTCGTTCTAAGAGTAATGACGGTTTCTTCATTTCAGAAACTACCAGAAAAGCATGTTTGTTCATGCTTTATGTGTATTTAATATTTATGCCTGATAAAATATACCAACTAATTTTGGTATATGGTAATCCCACTCCATTTCTGTCACAAGACGAGAAAGTGTCATGTACAAGTGCCACTACCAATTCAAGTTTGCAAATAAAATCCAGTATATGTCAACCATCACAAAGACATTTATCAATCAAAGAGAAGTAGTAAAACATTTACTTCTGCTTTGATATATCCTTTTGGTAGAATGGAAAAACCGCAATTGAGCAGAAGCAGCTCCTGGGGTGCCTTACTTGAACACTGATTGAGAGTTTCAAAGTGAAAAAGTAGCAATGTCCAGCAGCTGCTGTTTGGAGCTCTCAAAAGCAATGCCAAACTAACCCAACATGGCCTCCTTGTAATATATATTGAGGAGAACCAAGGGCAAATAGCATAAAAATAAGAAATTTCAAGAGTAAATAAAGAACTACAAATTAGATTTAATTTGTATTTGTATGTTGATCAATAAATGGCATTCCAAATAATGGGTCTTAGTGAACCTAAATGTTGTTATGCTCATGTCTCATAAACGTAAGAGATACAGAATCAAACAAGTGTAAAAGTAGAATAAAAAATGGCATATGTGTTTGTGTTCAACTCGAAGTAATATGTTCTGCTTTAGATTATACACCAATAAAGAGGTGTTGTTACATAATACTCTTTGTTTTGCCCAGAAAATCCCAAGGTATCTCAATTTTGAGCCCTGGTAGCAATATTTTACTCCTTCCTGCATCACAACCATCTAAACCATGCCTGGTTGTATGAAAAACACAAAATACACAAAACTGATAGGTCAACATGTTCGTTATGAGATATTTTATTGGCCTAGAATAGCTCAAGACATCCAAATCTTCCTCCAAAAGGCTTTGCTTCACGAGTGTTTCTGTGATTTTATCCTTTTTTTAAAACATAGCCAGCAGTTACCTACTGGGTAATGTTATGCATCCGCAGTACTTCCAATGATATTTTTCACGTCAAATGCGGGAACCGAGTAAAAGAGCCAGCCAAGAGTAAAAAATTTGAAGTTGCAGAACTAACCTGAGATGGAAACGCTGACTTGAAAGCCTTAGGTTCAATGTTGTAACCCCCAGGTTCTGCAGCTTTGTAGATCCCATACATCAACCGCAGATCAACATCAAACAAAAACAGCCTCATCCCTTTGTAAACTTTTTGCACTATATCTCTCTTGCTTGCAGGCAGCCCGAGAACCTTGTAACGGAAACAATCCTTTTTTGTCTGTGAACTGCACATGAAAATCATTCCCATGCTCTCAACCTTCTTTGAACCCTTTTTACTGCCAGATGATTCAGGCTTATCTTCATCCTTAATGGCAATCATCTCAGAACCCCCCTGGGCCCCCTTCTTTCTTCTGTTCCTTGGTTTTCTAACCTTCTCTTTTGTAATTGCTTCTACTTTCTTCTCGTTCTGTTCTTCTCCGGGATTTTCTTCGCCTTCTTCTTCTTCTTCTTCTTCCATATCATCTCCTTCATTTTCTTCTGCTGCTATTGTATCTTCCTCATTCTCCTCTTCTTCTACCGCATTTTCTACATTAATATCTTCTGCAATTGCCTTTTCCTCATTTCTCATGACTGCAATTGCATTGTCCTCATTATTCACTTCCTCCGGCATGTGTTCCGCGTCATCTTCCGTTTCAATTACAGCCACCATCTCTGTTTGAATCTTTTCTGTTGCGCTGGACACATGCGTCTCCGTTGCAGCTGTTTCAGCGGTATCACCTTTCCTTTTAATCCTACGCAACCAAACCATTAGACAACGAGTCTATCCTACAAAGTTTAAGAAAGGGCTAGCCCATTGCACAAGGCTCCCGCAGCTACAAATTTTTTGGGGAGGAAGCCTTGCCCCTGCCACGTAGAGAGGCAATTTCCACGTTTTGAACCCGTGACGTCTAGTTCACAATGGAGCAACCTTAACGTTGCGCCAAGGCTCGCCCTCTCTATCCCACAAAGGTTATGAGAGGTACTAAAAACAAGGCACTAATGTTCAAATTACCCAATGTAACAGAACTTAAGAATATCCCAACATTTTGCAGAAAATATCATACCAAAAGAGTAACATTCAGGAGGTGCAAGACTTGATAAGGGAAATGTCGTGCAAAAGGTACAAATGTCAATGGATAGAAAGCTCTTCTCTTTCCAGAGTAATCCCACCATTTTTGTTTGAACTTTGCCATTTGACTTTTTGGAAATTCCTAGGACATATTTGGTACAAGTAAATGTTGAGTTGACACATTATTTTCACCCTAGCCTGACTTTGCCCCAAACGTTACTTACTAAACCTGCTATGCGCTGCTAACATTGCCCTAAATCTACCTTCGGTATTTGCAAGAAGTCACGGAGGCAGCATATAAAAACGTTAATCAACTAGGGATTCAGAGGTCGAAGAGGTCCTGTAACACCGCCTATCTTCACACATGCGAACATGCACACGCACGCGCACGCCCTGTCAAATGTACACCCCTCACGCACACATCTAGGTGCAAGACATAATTTTACATGAGACACCAAAACCAACTAGCGAAACTTTATACCATCGAAATGAACGTTACAACCTAAGCTGTAAAGGGCGATCTACATTTCTAACTTAACCGGGTACCTACCAAACAGTGAAATCATATAAAGAAACTCGAATCTCTACGGGCTAACGTGGCGAAATAAAATTCATCTCCCATCTGTCAGCGTTCGCTAAACCCTAATTTGCTTACCAAAAAGTAAAATAACACACAAACACACACTGTGACAATAGATTAATTGCCGATTCGATGTAATTAAACAAAGCTTAGAATGAAAAGTAGAAATTAGAGCTGACCTGGTGTTGTTGTAAAACAAGCAGAGGTTTCGAAATAATCAGCACGAAAGCTCCGCGAGATCGAGAGAAGAAAAGAGTTGAACTGCTTGCGGAAGAAGAACTACAGATAATAAACGTTTTTCCTTCACCTTTTCTTCCTTTAAGTTTTATGTAATTACAAGATCACCCCTGTTTTTTTGCATATATAACACATGTGACGATCCAGGACTTAAATCCACAGACAAAACGTAGCATACTTGGCTCAGTGGTGTGTCACATGCCCACATGTTTGTCTTATTAAGTCGATCTTAGAGGGGGCGAAAGTTTTTTTTAGTCTTTTGAGCCTCACAAATAATGTATCATTCTTCGAACGTCACAAATAATGTACCAAACTACCAGTTATTGTATCGGTTTTTTTTGAACTCGAATGCTGCGTCCCCATCACTTTGTGCAGTCATCTTCTAACTGATGGCCCACATGTTTATCTTATTAAGTCGATCTTAGAGGGGCCGAAAGTTTTTTAGTCCTTTGAACGTCACAAATAACATATCATTCTTTGAACGTCGCAAATAATGTACCAAAATTACTAGCTAATGTATTGTTTTTTGGAATCGAAAGTTGCGTTGCCACCACTTTCGTGCCGTCATCTTCTTACTGAATCTTTCAATAACCACGTAATTCTGCAAATGACTCCTTCAACAGCCGCTATAGCCTCGACATGTTCTGGATTTGGTACACCCTGCATTTTTCGGATAATCCAGCAAAAATGTATCCCTCGTTCATCTCGAATCATGATTCAAAGTACCTGTACATCCATCATCATTGAAAAGTGCAATCTGTTATTGATCGTTCATTCTTATCATATTTCACCTTTTATTTTTGTTGTTCAGCTCCCACGAGATCTTTGTTTGTCAAAACCCAGCATTTGCCTACCAAAAAATTATTAGAATATATCCCCTTTCAGGCCAGGTTATGCAAAAACAAGGGAGATGTTGGAAAGAGATTGTAAATAATTAAAACGAGAGATGTTAACATATTAGCCTTGTTGAAGTTATGAACAAGCAAGTTGGTTAGCAAATCAGTTTTATTTTCTCCTTGCTGCATTAACATTGATGAGGTCCAGTCCCTGCAGAAATTAGCCCCTTGGAATGTGCATACAGAGGCTAGCTTGAAGCCTAAGCACCTAAGCAGTTTAGGCATATGTGCAGGAAAAGGCCCGCTATATGAATGTGCTATAAACCTTAGAATCAATACTAGAGACTGTAGTTGGCTATATCTTTTCTTGCAAAAATATCAAGAGTCACCTCCCTGCGCTGTGAGCCTACCAAAGTTCGCTTGTTTCTTAGCTGCTTTTCTTGTTTTCTTGCGCTATGAGACAAGAAATTATTCCCAAAAACTACCGTGGTTTCATAGTAATCTTTTATTTTCTTCTTCTTAGCTGTTGCATTTTACCTAAGGCATGCTATGACCAGTCTGACATTATCTGGCTGATAGGCAGTCCCTTCAGCTTTAATTGCAAAATTTGTTATAGAATAGGCTTATAAACATATCCATACATTTTGGAGTTCCACAAATATTTTGGAAGAGAACAGATTGTGCTGTTAGCAAGTACAAAAGTACCTTTACCTACTAGACGGTATCTTTTCTATTTACGCGAACAGATTAATACATAAGGTTGTACAATGGCATGGATCAGAGGGAGTTCAGTAATCTGATATACAATACATTAACTGCAAAGCTGAGAACAGAGCTGCTGAATTGC
Source organism: Escallonia herrerae (assembly GCA_033070095.1). NCBI lineage: Eukaryota > Viridiplantae > Streptophyta > Magnoliopsida > Escalloniales > Escalloniaceae > Escallonia > Escallonia herrerae. The sequence continues at coordinate 225,512 of JAVXUP010000996.1, read as the reverse complement.
GGATGTGTTGTTGCCATTTGACAACATGTAAGACTTGCTCTTCCCGTTCCCTAGGCATGTCAACTTCACCTGGTTTCCGACTTGGTTGGACTGCAACATTCACAAGATCAATCAGATACAAGCAGTGTGAGCTCTCACCTTTCCTTTTTTCTTTTGCATGTGCTTCCACTTTATAAAAGCTTACTTAAATGCCCTATGTTAAGCTTTATATTTCAAGGCCAATTCTTCTTGATGTCTCTAGCCTCAGTGAAAGTTAGCTGCCTATAACAGAGAGAGAGCTGCCTATAACAGAGAGAGAAGATATAACAGAGAGAAAAGTGTAATTGTAGTGTGGTTCAGAATGGCGATGCTTGCAAAGCGGTTGTTACTTCTTAGAGGTATTCCCATGCGAAGAAACTTCAAAATTTCTCTGCTGATCTCCACAAAAGAAAAATGCAGACTCCAATTTCATGTGTAAAATAAGAAAGGAAAGAACCATGTTATATTTCTTTCATTAGACCAATTCCTCACTAATATGCTAGCTAAACTTTCACAATCATGAGAGCACTTTTATCCAGCTCAATATCTTGATTTATGATGCGTCATTGTAATCCTAAGAGATGCAGCCTTACTTATGCTGGACCAAGAGTTTAATGAAGAATATAAATGCCTACACTTGATCAAGGATTGAGGAGATATGAAGGTACTGGCATTTATCTCTCTAATCTTTCCTTCAGATCATGGTGGAATGTTTTTGTTTTCTTGAACATGGGAGCTCTCATGGACTAACTATAATTAAGCCTTTGAATAAGCTAGTAGGGGCATCATTGCTACGATTGGCATGCCAAGACGTAGGCATCACCATATATATGTGAGAGCTTAAAGAGAAGGGAAAGATTTTTCTTATAGGTAGGTGAGAGGGCTTAAGAAGTTCTCTTTATAGGGCATTCTTTAGGTTAGAATTTCTCCATTAACAACGAAAGTATTATGCCAAAAGAATTATAGGAAAGCTTGCAAAAGAACCAAGGTGCCGGAATCCATTACTTTGCAACGCGCTTCGCAAGTCCATAGAGGAGTAGGGATACAGCTTAAATGACGACACCAAGAACAGTACTCATTCCCATCAACCCCTCGGAGGAGCAAAATCAAGCCATAAGTAAACCTGTCAAACAAAGTGACACCATGTTAGACAAATCCCTGGTTTGATATTGCCAACCATAATACAAAAAGTAATAAGAAATTGAATGCGAGTTCCCAGCAATGGTTATAGCAACTGAAACAGCAAATAGTTACAACTTCTGCACTACATATTCCAACAACCTCGTTACCCCAACCGCAAGGAAGAAAGAGCCCTCCTGTCCAGAGTGAAATGAAGAAACAGGCAACAAGAACTCCTTTCTCCAGTGTGCTAAATTGTCAAATGATCTCAAACTACCAACACATGTATAACATAAGAACGTAAGTGCTTAGTGATACTGACAGAAACCAGAAGCTGTCCTACTGTGCCACTCAAAGGAAGGAGGGCTTTACAGCTAGAACTAGTGGCGCATCTGATGGCATTACTTTCAGATGCGTACTTCCAGGACTCTCCAATATCTAGGGGCACTCTGGGCCACGGATTCTCGCCACTCCCGGATCCCTATGCAAAATTTACTATACTAGTGAGACTCCGTGCTCCAGACTCTCCCACTTTCTTGCAACTAAGACCAGATTATTCCTTTCCACTAGAAGAAGAAACCCTCTTTATGGTATTTGAGTGAAACGAGTTTTACTAGTTTCCTATGTGGCGTCATGTGTAGATCTTCGTAGTGTTATCAAGCTTTTATGCAGTAGGAGGACCATATGATGATTCAATTAGACAGAGAAGAATGAAGTTCTGAAGGTAAGAGTTCGAATTTATGAGTCCTATGGGGTAGTGATGAGCTAAAAAAACTTGGAAAAGCTTTTAGTATGAGGTCCACCTACTGTGTGATTTAGACATCCAGGAAAAGAGGCAGCAGGGCTGATTAATATATAAAAATTGCATTAATTAAATGTTCTCTCAAGGAATAGGTGTAATTTGAATTCAGAACACAACCAAATAGGAAAGGAGGACTTACCCAGCAACTACAAGTAGTAGAGAGATAACCAGCAACACATACTGATACAACTTGTATTTGGATTTAGCTTTGGCCCCATAGTAACCAGGAGGAGCTGTTTGTTGGCTAACCCAGCCAAACTGGGGGTGGATCAGAAGGACAAACCCAAGAAGAAATCCCGAAATAAACCCTCCGAAGTGTGCAAAGTTATCCACATGAGGGAGGATTCCGACAGCCAAGTTAATCACGATGATGAGAATCAGAGTCATCAAGGCTGTCAACTGACCAAAAATGTAACATAACCACAGATAGCGAATTGATAACAAAAAAGGTTCATTTTTCAAATACCTTATCGGCATATATTGTCCAATTTGTGAGGAGTTCAGAAAGCATGCCTCCAAGTAATCCAAATAGCGCGCCAGAGGCACCAACTGAGATAGTTGTTCTGACAAACAAAGAGGAGAGCAAGCTTCCCCCAATTCCAGATATAATGTACAGCAACCCAATCCGCACTGCAGGAGTAAAGTAATGCTACATAAGGAACTTAGATGAAAACAATTAAGGGTCGCAGAAGGTTTGTGAGACATATTCTTTCCGAGGATAACTACTTTTTTTATTTTGAACTTCTCGAAGTAGCAAATTAATATGCAAATTTTGGCACATTCTGAGTGAATTTCTTTGAACAAAAAGTGCATAGTTCACCAAAATCCTATCCAAGTAAATCAGATCTCCCTTTCAGCAGCACTGATTCCAATAGCCCTAAATATGTTATAACAGCAGTCTGACCAAGAGAAAATTATATTGTGATATCCCAATGTATATTCCACCGAATTGCAGGGGTTGATTTCACAGTCATTTTCTTGCTCAAATCTTTTGCAGTTACTAATTAGTGTAACAAAAACATCTCTCGCGCATGCATAATACTCCATGAAAATGTATCAATATATCTGTTAATGAAATCATATCTTCGATCCCCTGCTCGATAACTTATGTCAGAACACGGTATGTCACCAAATTAGGAAAAGGTAAGGATTAGGATTATTGGCTAATGCTATGATATGGGAGAACAGACCTAATAAGAGGAAGCTTTTTTAGGTACTTCTGTGCACTTAAATTTCTCAAACTCAACTTCGTAATGTATCAGCAAAACAGGTGAACTGGGTAATGGTAAGGCACGTACAATACCCAAACTCCTGCTCGAGCCGAATGCCAACAAATAGCAAACTCAACATATTAGGTAGAATGTGGAACACCCCAGCATGTAACCACATGCATGTAACCAGGCGCCATGCCTGGTTCTCATCAACCACTTTCTTTGCTTCTAAAGCCCCCATTCTTACTAGCCTGCATAGGAGAACAGGTACAAGTCATAAGAGTAGCCCATATTCAATCACTAACCTTTTATTCACATCCTGGCAGTTATATTTAGGATAAATTCAATTAAATGAACAGCCTTGGCCTAAAAAATATACAGCCTAATTAAGTTTTCCAGATTTGTGACATTCTCCCGGTTTACAGGCTTACTTCAACCCATGGTTTTAAATCGCGGAATCGGGATACGTAACAGTCACGGCGCGTGTAACGGTATCGTACGATTCGATGTTATGTAAGCACCGATATATCGGTGTATAATGGTATCGGACCCCTGAAAATCCGTTACAAATCGGCCGTTAAGAGCCGTTTTTTAAAACCCTGCTTCAACCCCACCGAACTTTACCTCTGTCAGGCCAGGCTGCTTATCTTTCTCATTTTTTTTCCTCAATTGTAACTTTATAATCTGAATCCTCAAAGTTGAAGACCAATCATAGAGAATCCTTCCTTCTTAGTAACATCAATAAGTTACAGTTGCCGGTTTCAGGCATCTAAAATATCAGATAATGCCAGATCAAAAACATTGTATTTTACCGATGCATTTGTCCTTTCAACATGAGGTAATGATTCAACTACAGCCTTAATTAAACCAGAAAATCCCGAAACAATTACCTTCTTACTAGGTGTACTAATTTAGCCTCAAATAACCATACCAACGGGACAAGAAACAACCCACGTATCGGATAATGTTCCACGTCATTTGGAAATATGAACAAATAAACAAGGAAGAAATATGGAAAAGTGTAGCTCACGTGGTGGCAGAAGGACCGAGGAGGGGGTTGGTATGGGTGTCCTGAAAGGCGAAGCGGCCCAAGGTCTTGGCGCCCAAGCATTTCTGGGAGTTGTGAGGGCAGTCATTGATGTACATTGCAACGACAAACAGAACAACGTTGGCCACAACGATGGTCGGCACCAGCAGAGGAAGCCATTTCTTGAACGGCTGGTAGGCTTCAGGAGGCGGCCGGGAAGGAGGAGGAGCGGGGTGGTGGCGGCGCCCAGGGGGCGGTGCCAACGGGTGAGGGTCACTGAGGCGAGGCTGGACCTTGATCTCGAGCTCCGGTGAAGAGTCGGTCGGCGTCCTCCCAGCCATCACGGCCGTTCAACCCGGAATGAGGCTTTCTAACTTTTTCTTTGGCTGAAAAGTTATTATTTTATTGGTTGATCAGGATTAAAGGAAGAGAGGAAAATTTTGGAAGTCAGAGAATCAGGACATGCCAAGAACAGACATTGGATCATTATAGGCTATATTTAGTGTGTGTGAAGAGTGTGCGTGTGAGAGAGAGACAGGAAAGAGAAGGGGAGGGAGGGAGGGAGGGGGAGAGAAGAGGTGAAACTTTGAAAGCCAACGGTATTAACAACTTTAAATTTGTAACCTAAGAGCACCCCCAATTCATAATTAAGATTCTAAAAATGTAACACATGCTCTTGTTTTTTATGTTAACATACTAAGACTTTGAAAACTTTGGATTTTGGTTGTAATACTATTTGGACTTGAAATTTTAAACCTTCTCTCTTCTCTCATATTCTCCAGCTATATATGTGTAACGAAAAACTCGTTTAATATCGTTAAAATTATTTTGATATATGTTAAGAAGATTACTTTCTGTGCAACAAACGGAACATAATGTTATGTCACAGGCTCATTATCCATGCACCTAGCACAAGGGTGTGCACATCAGTGCGTGGAGATATAAGCATTGCACTACATAACAAGTTTGGCATGTAATGTCACAGTTCAATATGTTGGGCTTTGCACCGACTCTAACATAATCTAACCCTTGGGGATATTTGGGAAAAAAAGGCTCGATAGATTCATTCAGATCTAACCGGTTATAACTGTATGAGAATGTTCTGAATCTGTGGCACTATTTTTTTCTAGCAATTTAGAGCATGGATGATTTATGTCTATTCCTTTAATAACCAACGTCTTTTAGACTTTTATTGATGACATTTAAGGAGATATGTATGAATAAATAAATCTTGACCGTGAACATTGTTATTCTCATTGCATAGCAATCGGCAAATAGACATTTTTATCTTGAAAATTGCCATTGCAGTAATATGTATATGAAGTTCATGGAATTATCTCCTCGAAAGTTATTTAAATGTGAAAGTGACTCAAATCTCGAAATCTCGAAATATGTTCCAACAAAAGTTAAAAATCTTAATCTCGGAACAAATAGTGTTATTTAAAGAAAAGACATGGTGGATAGAAAATGTGAGCAAGACTAAATACATCTAACTATGCATGTAGTGAGGCTAGAGTTGAAAGAATGTTAATATTCATTTTCGTACTTGACATGCCTATTAATCCATATTTTCTCATTTAGACTTGAACCAATCAAATGAAATTTTCAATTCTCTCGGTTTCATGTCGAGATGTTCCACACCACATCTTATTGATGGGTTTGCAATTCTACCAATTCTTAGGATATTGCCCTCTCTCTCTCTCTCTCTCTCATCATATATATACAATATAGATAGTTCATTATTTCACTATCAGTGACAAGGTGTGCACGTGCAGGAGTGCGTATATAATTTTTTTTCTCATATTCTATACCTCTATACTCACTTATTCTACCCTTTTAAATTGCTTCAATTGTGGCTAAATGATTAACAATGTTATCGAAGTTCATTTTTCACAACAAAAACTAACAGAAAGCAAAAAATAAAAGAACATGAAAATACCATTTCTAATACTATCATCTCCGCAGCTAAGGCTCCGTTTGTTTCACGAAATTGTTTTTCGAAAAAGATTTTCCCCATATTCCGGTGTTTGGTACGTAGAAATCATTTTTTGAAAAAAGTTTTTCAGTGTTTGGTGCATGCATAAAATTTTTCAACATAAAATAATTTCCATTCAACTTATTTTAAAAACAAAATATCGAAAAATCACTTACCGATTAAAACTCGGTAAGTCATTTTCCAGATCACTGAACACACACACCCACACACTTGCACACTCTCTCTCAACCCCCCCCCCCCCCCTCCAAACACACCAGTGTTAATAAAAGCGCGCCTAGGCGCAAGGCGCGCTCAGGCTCACAATCCGCACCTCGCCTAGGCCTAGGCCTAGGCGCAACGCGTTCAAGTAGGCGCTAGGCGCATAGCGGGGCGGGAGGCGCGAAGCAAGGCGCATAAGTTTTGGCCGTTGGATGTTATATCATCTTGTTACATGGGCCGTTGGATCTTGTTTTCTTTTTAACTTTCTAATTATTAACCCGAAGTCCAAAATCCCAAATAAATTTCACTCACAGACTCACTCCTCGTCACTGCGTGCGACTGTTCTGTGCTCCGGTGACCTCGTCACTCCTCGTCCTTGCTCCGATCGCTGTCGTCGCTGCCATCGCCTGTCCCCTCGCCGCCAGCCGCTAGCTGCTCAGCTGCCTTTGTCGCCGCCGCGGCCGCTCCTGCCGCTGCTCCACGCCTCCACCCCGCTGGTTTCTCTCTCTCTCCCCCTCCCTCCTTCACTCTGTCAGACTGTCACTCCCTCCCTTGCTCCCGGCCGTGACAGTGAGACATTCTCTCTAACTTTCTATTGGATCCCTGTAGAACTTTTGGTTGTACATACCTTCTTGCTTTTGTAGCAGGAATTATCTGTAATTACCATTTTTATGTGTTCAAAACAGAACATTTAGATACACCTGAATGCTTGCTTGCTTTGGTTGTATAGATATAATGAGAGAAAGTATCAAACGACCAACCATGTTTATGTGTTCAAAACGGAACATTTAGATACACCTGAATGTTGTTCATCAAAAGCACTAGTTTTAAGGCTACGGTTTAAGGGGCATACACAAAATTATAATGTTCTTCAATATAGAATTAAACTTGAGTTTTGGACTTGGCAGTCTTGGCAGACACCAATAGTTAAATTATGATGTTATGAAATTTGAAACTTTTTTCAATGTTTGGAAATTTGTTAATTGTTATGTTCTTAATTTTTGAAAACGTAATTTTATTGTTTTAATGCACTATTATTTATTTATTTTAATTTTGTAACTTGCTTTAAAAAGGCGCGCGCCTGCGCCTTGCATCTTAGGTGCGTCTGCGCCTTTAATAACACTGAAAGAAACACACGCCTGCCCACACATACACACCGACACACACTGACACCCCTGCCCTCACGCCCCCCCCTACACACACACAAACGCCCGCTCACACACACACACGCCATCTCACACACACACAAAACCACCCACCCCTACACACACATACACCCCACCCCACCCCCACCCACCCCAATGCCCAAACAGCGAAAATAGTGAATTTTTTTTTGGGTATAGATATTTGTATCATTGCACGACACTCAAATAGTGAAAAATAATATTTGTAAAAATATTTTCAGGGACTGCTATTTTCCAGAAAGCATACTCAGGAAAAGCACGTTTCGAAAAGCATTTTTAGTGAAAAAAACAGGGTCTAATATTGATGTTACAATTAGATATGTAAGTCTGAGTTTTTTCAATGAGTATTCTAGCAGTTTTTATTTTGGCGTGTAATGCACGATATTAAAACTAGTATAGATGCTACTTCACCGCTATATAATGAGCATTGCTAGATACGTTAAATCGCGTCACTTTCTAACTAACAGTACATATTCACCCATTGCACTCAAATGGTAACATTATTTACATAAAACCTGGAAATCTTATTTGGAAAAGCACAAAAGGGAAGCAAAGGGGTTTGAAGTAAAAATTTCCACAACCTAAAATTTGAATTCGGAATAACTTAGAAAGAAGAGGGCATATAATAAGCCCAACTTCAAACAACAAAAAAATGAGGACTCGCTGCCTGGCTGCAACGAAAAACCTCTAACCTGAGAACACTATCACCCCGGAAGAACGGACAAGCTCCTGCAACTTGGTCATGCACTTGTGGTTCGTCTGGACGTGCTAGTTTCTCAGCTTTTACTAACAGCAGTTTTTTTGCATTTTGTCCTGCAAAACATTTTCCGATGTCTTAAAACGAGCATTAATTAATCAGATTATATTTTGGTTCTAGTCATTGGTAATGCATGTATGTCCTGTCCTCTGAATTATGTACCGTATCTCTAGATCCAAGTTGAAAGCAGATAAGAAGAATGGTGGAGTCAACTTACTACTTACGCTTTTCCAATGTTTTCACAGTTTATCTTTTAACTTCTTCTTTTTTTTTTTGAAAATAATTGATATTAGTTTTAGGGGATATCGTTGATAAAATAAAGTACGTAGTTTGAAAATTCACCTTCTGGCTATTGCATTAGCATTGCTAAAGTTATGAGCATGATACTACCCCATGACGCACAAGGAAACAGACACCTGAATAAATAATACATCATAAGTTATTTGGAGTCGAATCGAAGATCCCATGCCAGTGACACGTTCATGAACCCAGTTCTGGTATCCATAGGCACCATTGCGTGCATGGAATGCTGAAGTTGTTAGGTATCTAGCTTTCGTCACTTGGGTCAAACAAGCCCTCTCAATTATGCATAGATGGAATTTTAAAACTATGTTACAAAAAATCATCAATACCCGGTGTTACTGGGTCAGATATATACAAAAAAGTAATTGACGATTGGACAGTAACTCAAGTGGAACGAAACTATAAAGTCAAGTAACGAGGTTCGGAGTTAAGGTAACCACGTACAATAAATGTTACTTTTAAGTAATGGTGTTTTGCATAATAGAGTTTAGGATTATGCTGCTTAGTTTGGTGGCTTACGGATTTTTCTTGTCGCATTTAATAGGATGGTTAAAAATCTTGGAGGCATAAGATAAAACATGAAAGCTTCGCATAATGCTTCCAACAGGATCATTTGATGCTTGCCACAGCGCAAGGATTTGAACTTTATTATGGAAGCGATTATCGTTGGAATTATGATGTTTTTCAGGATTTGTAAAACACCCAAGTTTCATTTTAATACCATGGTTAATGTGTCGTTTCTCATTTTGAGAGGTCTAGTCAAGGATCAAATGCACGAAGAAAGTTGAATAGTTGATGCTTACGTGCTCAAGGACACTGATATTAACGCTACTTTTTTTTTTATAAATAAAAAAACACTATTCAATCACTGTTCTTTTTTTTAAAATAGTTTGAACTGTAATTTATATGACCCGTCGATACGAGGATTTAAATTCGGGACCTTGAGGTTATTCCTCTCGGCCCTTTGTCACTCCACCACCCCTTGGGGTTACTCAGTCACTGCTCAGCTTTAGGAGTTTTTGCATTATTGATTCAATCCTTTAGAAATGATACTTTGGTGTTAATTTTATTGTATAAAACAAAACACTCTCAATTCCAAATAATAGCTCTTAGGCGGAGGAGTGGTAGAAGTGAAAATTTCTTTTCTAAGAAGAGAAACAGGGTGGTATACGTGTAGAAAAGTGAAGTCTAAATATCAATTCCAAATAATATCTTACAAAGTTTCAAAATAGTCAAAGAACTAAACTTTACAACAGAGAGGATGTACCATAATGTCAATAGAAAAGAACCTACTGCTGCATATTTTTATATACCAATATGCTTATTCTTATTACAAAAGCAAAATACGAACTCTTACCCCACTTTAGATTTACTAGAAGAACTTCAATTTCGTCATGGAAACCAAAGAACAAAATGTCACTATAAAGTATCGTACCGACCTTAAGTGACCAAAGCCTAAGCCTATGTCAAACTTTAGCAGTCTTCAGGTTGCATCTTTGTGGTAGGATATTCCCAAGTCTTCTTTTTGTGCTTGGAGCCCAAATCTATCAGGCCAACACGTTGTCACGATTTGTATGGGCCAGTGGAGATACGGGCCAACACGTTAAGGCCCAAGCCCACGATAATACCTCGCCTCGCTATATGCGACTCCATTCAAAGGGCTTGGATTCGAGTCTTTCCGGTCCCCAAACCAAAATTGCTGTTCTATTCACGGGGGCGAAAAATATAAAAACTAATACTTCCTTGCAATATTTTATCCTTTTTGACTCGGCATTAATGTAGTATTATTGCCTCTCTATCCGTCCGTTTCAGCATGCATCCAAATGAACCAAAGATTCCATCTCCTCCCAGTACAGTGACAAAACATCCCCCCAGCTCCCACTAGACCAGAAGAAACCTTTGCCAACTTGCGATTTGGAAGATTTCTTAAGCTATCCTCAGGCCTCACTACAAGCATCAAACGGAACCAAAGCCTTTCTTGGCTTTTTACCAGCCGCGTATATTCCAACACCACCAAGACAAAATGCGTATAAGATATACATTTAAAAAAAAAAAGAAAAGAAAGATACCCTTTAGTTAACTACTGGTACTACAATTATGGGTTGCAACTGAAACTACTGCATCGAGAAAAGCTCTGAGATTGTTAGGAGAGCTGAAATGGAAACGTCTGCCATTCCCACAGTTGATCTCTCTGTTGGAAAAATATAGGCTTTGATTTGTATTTTCTACAACAAAATATTAGCAATACCAAGATATTAAACGTAGCAAAATAATTGAAAGTAAATCTATACGAACTCTTGATAAAATTATGTAATCTAAAGCAGTAAAAGGATATAAAATAGCTCGTCCGTGAGAGTCGTGACAGAGTCACTGTCCTAAAGACGTTATCGCCTCCCTACGTGCAGGTGTTGACGGCAGATAATGTCTCCAAGATAAAATCCATTGACGCAGCTATGTCTCCTCCATGTGCACGTCCACAGGAAGACGGTATGAACAAGTTCACGATCACGTTGCCCAAGTATAAAATATGAAAATAGCTAAAGAGGAAAAACATTGTGATAGTAAAGAAGAAAACACTAAGTGTGGAAGCATAGTTGCTTCTAGTCTTCTATGTCACACCCCATGACCTTATATACTTGGCCAACCATAATCCATTTATTGGCTACATAAGTAAGATTAAAAGCCTTTGTAACTCATGGAATAATCATAATCATTCTCAATAATGCCAAATAATAAAGTATATTATATACACCATAAACACATTTGAGTTAATAATATTCATTATTGCATTTGTAACTCATTTCATAATTTACATGTAAGTAAATACATATAGCCATAAATTGCAATATAATAATAATGCTATAATGTACATTTTATTTTATTAAAATATTCCAACACTCTCTCCCTTCTTCACAGATGGTGATGAAGTTTGCAAGAAGAAGGTTGAGGAGACTATTGGTGAAGCCTGCGCTAAGTATGGCTTCTTAAAAATTGTGAACCACGGTGTACCCCTCGGCCTGATGAACCGAGCCATGGAGCTCTCCAAGACATTTTTCGCGCACCCGGAAGAAGAGAAGCACAAGAGTTTGCCTCACTCCGACGCTCCTCGTCCTGCGGGTTACTGCGATGTGCCCGGCAGCGTCGAGGACTTGTTCATTTGTACCCCTGGGACGAGCTACAACGTGTTCCCCAGCAATCCACCAATCTACAGTAAGTCATGCTTAAAGGATGTATGAGATTGACCATAGAAGGGAAATAAGCCAATGACCTCTATACTATGTGCCTTGTGCAATTTTCCCTTAACATCATCTTCAGATTTAAGCATTTTATTTCCCCATAATTATGCATTGCATGAAATAATAAAAATATCCATATTTTCTTGCCATATTTTAGCTGAATGCGCTTCTTCCAATGCCCCCCCCCCTTCCCACTTCCATCCCGTCGATCACCCCTACCTGGTCACCCCACTTCTACTGCCGACAACCACCACTACACCAAACCCTCCACGCACAAAAAACATACACCCACTTGCTCCCCCCCCCCCCCCCCCGTCATTCCCATCGTCCACCACACACACACACTATGCTCGCACAGGCACACAAACACCAAAACTCGTACACACACACACACACACACACACCCATACGCTCATACAGACTGCTTTCATATGGAAACACACCCACACCCATTGCATGCACACACAATTTCACACAACACACTCAGTGAACACACACGCACATGCACACGCACACGCCCACACAAACACTACACACACTCATAAATACAGCCACACACACATACTACACATACACACGCACAGTATGTGTGCCTTTTTCGGTATGTTTATGCACCTTGGAGTTATGGGTAACCTAGATGGGGAGTGTGTGTGTGTGTGTGTGTGTGTGTGATGGGGATAGGGGCGATAGTTGGAGGGGGCGAGGGTTAACGCTGATAGTGAAGAAGAGGTGAAAATGATTGTATTGACCACACATGGTTAAAATTGACGGTATCCGTATAAGGTTCTCAATTTCCTATAATGTGGGTGGGGGGGGGGGGGGGGGTTACTCCTTAAACTTGAAGCGAAGGGGAAACATCCCACAATGCAAATAGTAAATGAGTTTATTAACTATTTTCTGGTCAAACCTAATTCAGTACAGATTAAATCAAGTTTGAAGTGTGTGGTAGAAAAAAAAACAAATTGATTAAATCTGCTTCGATGTGCTCAAAACTGATTAAATTCAAAATTCTCAATTTCTCGGATTCTGATTAATCAGTTTTGGATAAACATGTTTGACCAAGAGAATTACCAACATATAATTAGAATACACTAAATGGTATTTTTGTCACACAAAATCTACTTTCATCATTTTACCTAAACACATTCAACAACTTTTAATCTATTATATTTAATACAGATTGAAGCTGATTGTGCAAATCGATTCTGCTTTAATCAAAATTTACTTTTGAGAATCAATCTCAAACGGCCTCACGACCTCTTAATTGCTTATTACTAAGGTAGGACTTAGGAGGAACAAACGCTGTGGCAATGCTTGCAGAGATTGATGGAAGCCTCTAGCGCTAGTTATTCAGGATTCAATAACGTACATAAAAAGTTCTGCCAGTTTCTAACAACTCTAGTGCTCTTTCCTTTTCTGAATTTATCTCAGTAAGTAGTAAGAAGAAAAGACCAACTTTTCATTTCATGTATATATTGCCAGGAAAGTAACCGAAGAGTTTTTCACTGAGTTGGCTAAGGTAGGTCAACTTGTGGAGGGCATCCTTAATGACTGTTTGGGTCTCCCCGCCGGATTCCTGAAGGAGTACAATAACGACCGAAGCTGGGATGTCATGCTGGTTTTTCGATATTATCCTGCAACTAAAGCTGATACTATTGGAGCATACGAACACCAAGACGTAAACAATATCACCTTTGTGTTCCAAGATGATGTTGGTGGCCTAGAAGTTCAAAAAGATGGGGAATGGATCCGAGTAACTCCCATCGAAGGTGCATTAGTCGCAAATGTAGGAGATATGATTCAGGTAATTACTAGTTCCACAGTAAATTAAACAGAGTGAAGAAAATTATGCTCAGCATTTAAGTTAACTCTGCAAAGTTTGCTAGTTGTGACTAAAGAATGATATCATTGAGACAGTTTTTTAGATGCTAGAATCAGAGATGCAACACGTATGAGTCTAAACTTGAAAACAAACTTTGGAGGGGCGCTGTGATTTTCTGGATTTGGTTCAGTAACTCAGGGATGAATGAAGTTTTTGTTCAGTCTCGCTGGCAATCTAATGATGATTGACACTTTTCCGCTAATATCTGTTGTTAAAAGTCCACTTAAGCGACAAATATGGTATACATTGGCGAAAGTAACTGAATGCAGTTTCTCGAACCTCATCTTTGCAGCTATGCTAACAACTTAAAAACATGCAGATAGTTAGGGAACGGGGGAGTTGAATGACAGAATTGCAGTTGGTCGCCAGAGACCCTCAGTGTATTCGCACTAATAATGCCACGGAAACAACTTTTAGCCGATAACAGAAGTCTTTAGTGCTGAAGTAGACCTCTAGCATTACTCCTTTTAGATGTAATAATAACAATTACCTGCTAAGATAAGCTTCTTATAATATCTTGGCCCTTAAAACTGTTTCCAGGCGCTAAGCAACAACAAATTCAAGAGTGGAGTTCACAGAGTGGTGAGCCCAGAAGGAGCAAGCCGTCACTCTATTGCCTTTTTCTACCACTTGGAAGGAGAAAAATGGGTTGAACCATTATCTCATTTCACTGAAGAGATTGGGGACAAACCAAAGTACAGAGGATTCCCATACAAGGAGTACTACGCTCTGAGGCTTGCTTGGACAAAAGACTAATCCACCTGAGACACCTGAAGACAGGATTGTCATTACGCGTTATGCAGGAATTGCATAGACAACATATTGAAAGAAACTTATTTATTTGGTATTGATTTGCTGGAGGTTTCAAAATAGTTGTATCAAATGAATTTACTGTTTTCATCCTCAAAGTACTTCGGTGTAGAAGCTTAGAAATGTTTTGCCAACTTAAAAGTCTCGCATAGGGAAAAGATTTTCAATGATCCCAGATCAACAAGAACCGTTGGAAAGGAAGGGGGAGGGTAGGGGGAGGGGAGAGGCAGAGACGACGGCGGAAGGGAGAGGCGAAGCGAGGAGTGATGGACGCGACTTTGGACAAAACCTTGCTATTTGGTATTGATTTGAAGGATTTATCAGAAAAGTTGAATCAAATGATTTACTGTTTTCATCTTCGAGGTCCTTCCGCACAAGCTTAGTAATGTTTTGGCAACTTAAAAGTCTTCCGTAAGGAAAAGGTTTTTAATGATCCCAGATCATCAAGAACTGTTGGTACGGATCAAAGTCCACGGATGGGGAGGCTAGGGGGTGGTGGTGGCGGTGGGGAGTGGGGAGTGGCGGCGGCAGTGGGGAGAGGCGAGGAGTTATGGACATGACTTGGAAAAAAAGGAGGAAGAGAGATTAGTGAAATATAGAATTCGCAACATGCCTCGACTCTCATGTGGAAAGAGAAATGAATTCGTAACCTAGAGACTCACCTTTCAGTTTGCTTTAGTAATAAACTATGATCTGGCGCGTCTTCATGAGTATGGTGTTTCACCATTGATATAACTCAAATATAACTCTCAATAATTAGGAAATACTTGACAATCTCAGTTAAACTGGGAGATCGATAATTATCTTATTAGAGATCGTGACATGATTCTCAAGGATCCTAACGCGATCCTAATACATCTGGCCCATGGCCCAATCCTACTAGGACTCTCCTCCTACAGCTATATAAAGGGGTCTACCCCCAGGTATGAGGACAATTATACAATTCATGCTTTTTCAGAGTTACTATTTTGTAGATGCACTCTAATTTGTGTCAAAATGACCATTAGACTCGTCAATTTAGTCAAATTAAGTCGTTAGCTTCGTCCCCTAAGTCCCTTAAGTGGTTAAAGTCAAGGGTAATTTCTTCACTCTCTCTCTCTCCCCCTCCCTCCCTCCTTCCCTGCCTCCCCCCTTCTTTGTTCTTTCTTCTTTTGTCTCCCGTCACCACCACTACCAAGCCGTCACCTCAGCTTATCCAACGCTCACCACCCATCACCACCACCGCACCTTCATTCCTACAACCCCACCATCGCAACTGGTACAATACCCCAACATTAACATCACTATAATATAGCCACACCACCATTGTTGCTATAGTACCTAGCATTGTCGCCCCCGCTACCGCTTCTATAATACCCTACCCCACTACTGTTATAATACCCCCATCACCACCAACCGTATGGCACTTAGCGCCACCAGTGTAGTAACTGCCACAGTCCCTTCTACTGTCATAATTCGATGGATCTTCTTCTTCTTCCTTTCAGTATCTCCATAATTGAAATCACACTTTTATTTTTTTGGTAGATCAACATCCTCACGAGGAAGATGATGGAAGATCATCTTTTTGGATGTTTTGATCATGACATGGTGGGGAGATCTAATGGCAGTGGCGTTGGCTATGGAGGATGGGAACTGGAGTTGATGAAGGGGTGCTTGAGTTATGATTGGCGTCAGACATCAATGCAGCAGGCTTGGTCGTGGTGGTGGCGATGCGTGGGTGGCAATTGGGTGGGGCAGTGAGGCTTGGTTGTGGTAATGGAGGTGGGCAGTGAGGCTAGTCGTGGAGGTGGGTAGGTTGGCGATTGGGGGTGAAAAAGATTCATTTGTGCTTAGGTTAATTGAAGAAAAAGAAATTGCATTTGGGGTTAATTGAAGAAAAAAAAATTCTTGTTGGGTTCAATTTGAAGAAAAATAAAAGCAATTTGGGGTTAATTAAAGAAGAAAAAATTTATTGGGGTCAAATGAAGAAAAGTAAGACCAAAATTAGAAGAAAAAAAGTAAATGAGAATCTTGTTTTTTCTTTATTTGACAATTTTGCCCCTTAACTGAGCCTCATGTTCTCGCACATGGGTAGTTAATGGGCCAAAATTAACAGAGTAACCGAATTGAGATTAATCGAAGAACTCAATGGTTATTTTGACACAAATTGATGTACATTGACCAAAGTTGAATTTATATTATAGTTCAGTAGTCAACCGCATATTTAACTCTTTACATAAAGCATATTTGACATGGCGGATCCTGGATGCCACATCGAGGGGGCTTAAAATTTTCATGTAAAATATTAGTTGCTAGTGTAATAAAATTAACCTAATATGACCACATTTATTGCAGCAAATGAGATCAAACAAGTTTTTTTTTTTTTTTGTGAAATAAAAGATTAGCATTGATAATTAACGATTACAAGGTTGGCCAACGACATGTAAAGGTCACGATATTCCCGTTGACTCTTTGTAAATAAGATCACAAAGGTCAGAAACTAACAAGGAACCTATATACCCGATACAAATTATAATTAAATTAAAACAGAATATATCCTACACTTTAGCCTAACTTTAAGCAATATACAGAAGTCTAAAGATTACATAAAACACATAGTAAAATAAAGACGAAAAAACATAAAGTTAAAACCACAGATATTATACTAAGGGAGTCAACCGGAACCGGAAGAATAGTTGAAGGGGTACTTGATAACCAAAGGAATCACATCACAAAACAAGAGACAGTCAGCCTTGCATGGCTCACAGTATTCTACCGGTATTTCCACTCCAAAAAACACGACCACTATAAAGTCGGGCAACAACCAACAATCAAAAAGCAGGGCTAAGCCAGACTACATTCTCCCCTATCCCATCCCCGTACATATATACATTTTAATGGCCGTGTTTTTTGGGGTGGAAGTGCCGGTAAAATAATGTAAATCATGCAATGATTCTCCCTTTCGCATCCCCGTACATATATACATTCTAGTTTTATTGACTTTCTATGTGTAGACATGCACGATAGTTTAACATAATTCGACTACAGTAGCACTGGAGAGTCTATCAGCTATACATATATATGGAAAAGTATATTTGAGATTGAGTAGTGAGAAAAGGTACTAACTAAACTTTGCGTTTGTGTGTGCCAAAAAATAAAAATAAAACATAA
This sequence comes from Escallonia herrerae, assembly GCA_033070095.1. Taxonomy (NCBI): domain Eukaryota; kingdom Viridiplantae; phylum Streptophyta; class Magnoliopsida; order Escalloniales; family Escalloniaceae; genus Escallonia; species Escallonia herrerae. The sequence continues at coordinate 207,819 of JAVXUP010000996.1, read as the reverse complement.
TTAGAATTTTCTTGTGAATTTGAACTGAAACAACCAAACATAGGAAACTGATGCCATTTGATCCCGGTCAAAGTTGACATAAATTCACTTCAAACTTAGACTATCCCAAACTCCAACGATTCGTTTGGAACCAATTCTTTTAGGATTGGATTTTAAATTTAGAATTGGATTTGAAATTCAATTCACTTTTTTAGTTTGGAATGGAAGGGAATTCAAATCACAAAATTCCTATTTGTGTTTGGAGAACAGAGGGAATGCAAATGTAATAAATTTTTAAACAATTATATCTTAGACTTACAATGAAAAATGAACTACGATGAGTGATTTCAAATGTGCTAGTGTCACTACATAGTGATGGTGGTGACGGCACTACATAGTGATGGTGGTGACGGCACCACACTGGGTAGCGACACCACACACGATAGCAACATCGACAGTGGAAGTGGTGGAGTAGCAAAGTGATGGTAATGATGGTGGTGGTGGTAGAGGTATTAAGGTGCAACAAGGTGTAACTAGTGGTGGTCAAGTGACACTAATAGTGACGCCGGTGGCAATAGTGATGGCGGTGGTGGTGGCAATAGTGATGGCGGTGGTGGTGGCAATGGTGGTGGTAGCGGTGGCAGTGGCAGTGGCGGTCGTACTGGTGGCAGTAGCGGTGGCTCTCGCGACGACAGTAGTGGTAACTCTGACGGCGGTGGTGGTGGCGGCGGCGGTGGTGAGAGTAGTGGTGTCAGTAATGGTAGTAAAAGTGACATGGTGGTGGTGACAATAGTGTTGGTGGTGGTGGCGGCGGCGACGACGACGGCGGGAGTAGTGGTGTCAGTAATGGTAGTAAAAGTGACATGGTGGTGGTGACAATAGTGTTGGTGGTGGTGGTGGCGGCGGCGGCGGCGACGGTGGGTTCATTGTTGGACACATCCAGAAAATGGTAAGATAGATAAATAATTACTTTTAATTCAAATAAAATTAAATCACATGAAATCTGACCATTTTCATTGGATTTCATACTACGGAAACAAATTTAGTCAAATATAATGAAATCCAATTTCAATTTCATTTTTTTAATATTCCAAACAATAAAAGTTAAATATTTAAAATGAAATTCCATCAATTTCATGGTTCTAAATACTCTAAATGGATTTAGGGACACTTGTTAATACATACAACTTCTAACCTTGAAAGACAAAAGTGAAGTGGATCAAATCCCAAGATATATGTTAGGAACTTCCAACTTTTCAACTTTACTACTTTAATCGAATGTAATGCTGTTAACAAAAAAATATATATATTAGCTAGTGACAAATATGAAGGGTGACCGTAGTCCCCCGGCCCTATCATAACTCCCCCCCCCCCCCCCCCCCCCCCGACATTTGACATAATTACCATATAACTACCACATCCAAGTCATCAGTTCCGTTCATCTCTTCCCCCAAATAAGTCGATCTTAACAAGACCTAAGATTCATAAATTGCACAAACCTAATCAAATACAATTGCTCGAAATGAAGATACAACGATTTCAAATATCATATTTCAATTCGCTGTCGGCAGCTTCTAATCTCGCTCACAACGCCTCTATAGTTCAACACAACATTTATCTGCATTGAAATGGTAAAAAAAAATGGAGGTGAGCTGAGAAGTCTAATAAATAGAGGTTGTCAATGGTGAATATCGCTGAAACACTATCATTGTCCAAAACATTTGAGCCACGACATTCAAATAAGTCACATGTTCAAAGTCAATAGATAAACTAGGTATGCAACGAACATAAGTTATCATTGATGATCCTCCCAAGTACTGCAACCTGAGTTTAAAGTACAAAAGAAAATAGCCGTAGATCTGATCTTCATGTTAACTAAACAAGTTTGAAAAAATAACCTCAAAGTTCCTAATAATCATGATTTTGCTAGGCATCGGCGAAGAACTATTTGGAGATTTAATTTTACTATCATTTTTTGTACGAAGCTGAAAATGAAATTATGATTACTATAATCTCATCTTCCCAAACCGGATATTACTTGTTAAAAGACAGATTCAGATGGTGACTATAAAGAAAACGAGCCTTCTTACTTGTTAAAGCTCATCTCCAACGAAGTCAATTTAATTTTGTCGTTTGTTAACCAATCAATGATTTACTTAACCCACAAAGATTAGCATTATTTTTGCATCCCAAGTTGTAAGTAAAATGGCATATGAGAAAACATCTCCTCTTGCCGGAGTACAATAGCATATACAATTAACAAATTGGTACAGGAGAAGACTAAAAATTAAACATTAGGGTTAAAATAAATAAACTCCTTAAGTCAAATGTATGATACAGTTGACAACTATGTTTTGTCATAATAGCATTGAACAAAAAAAATGAGATACCGCTATAGATTCTTATGAAAAAACATAATTGCCTTCCGATACACACAAAAATTGGTTGAACACCTGAGCAACACAATTGAGGTTATGTCCTTGCTTTTACCATCTCAGACCCACAATCACAATCACACACGCGCACGCACACCCGCACGCATGCACGCGCCCGCGCACACACAAATTTGTGCAAACACTCAAACACACACACACACGCATGCACGCGCTAGACAACACAAAGATGTTAATTATGTGTGTGCATACTGTGAGTGTGGAAAATTAGAAAAACGTGAATGGGTTGTAGTAGTTGAGAGCTGTGGACCTATGAGATGTGGTGGCTGTGGTGAACGAGAGAGGAGAGAAAGAGAGGGTAGGTGGGATTGTGGCGGCAATGGGTTTTCAAGTTGGTAGCGGTAGCGATGGGTTTGTATTAGTTGTGGTGGGTTTGGCTTTTGGTCGATGGTGGTGGCCTGTGTAGTGGAGCTTGTGTTGTGGGTTCTGGTGGCTGTGGAGGGAGGATAGTAATAGTTAGCCAAACTAGATTGCTATTTAGTGTCACAAAACTCTAATGTTGAAAAAATCAGATACATTCTTTTTTAATATTTTGGATACAAGTGTCCATTTTGTCAAAGCACAGTCCTTTACTATATTTTATCCATAATTAAACTCAAGAAGTTTAGTAATGTTATTCCAAAATATCCTTACTAAAGCACTTGGTCAAGCTTCGTGATCGACAATGTATGAATACGTAAAATTTCATAATATACTCAACATTCATAGCACACATTACCCATTAATTGAGGTGTTGGTCATTAATAAATATTCATACTCATTCAAAAATCAAAGAAATGTATATTTTTTTAATTTGAGTTCATCGCTGTCTCAGAATTACAAATTTTTACTTACCAATATTATCGTGACAATAACTGTAATATCCCGCATTATTCAATTAATTATATATTTATTTTGTTTGTCAATTTTATTCTATTCATTAATATGCTTTACTTCTAATTAAGCTATAACTATCAAAAAAAGATAAATAGATTTAAGATGGGGTTAGGTTGCAAATAATTTTTTTAAAATCTTCTGACTATGGAAAGTTAGAAGAAGAGAGAAAAAATGGGGAGAAAATGGGGGTGGCCGTGAGAGAGTCAGAGAGAGGAGAAAGGAAGGAAAATATGGAAATTTAGGTGGCCAAAGGAACTGAATCTTGGGAGAGTGTTGGAGTGATTCAAGAGAGAGCTATTTCAAAGTTTAGAGAGAATCATAAACAACTGTAGGGAGGGCTAAAAGAGGAGTTAGTGAGAGAGAGAGAGAGAGGAAGAGAGAGACGGGCGACGTGGGCTAAAATCAACGATAGTGTTTCGACGATTGAAAGTGCGAAATCCCGATAAGGTTCCACCCTTTTCCCTTCGATCAAATTCTTGAAAAATGTATTTTTGCGGGTACGGGACTGAAGTACGATTGTGTGTGTATATTGTTGGAAATATAAGGCAGTATGGAGAAAACTGGACTGAAAATGCCCGAGTCGAATGCGTTGCACTCTTTCTTTAAGATAATATTTGCTCCCTTATAATCTGCTTAGGGTAGCAACAAATTTGCCTCCCAAGAGGAAACAGGCGAAACTCTGTTGATCACAGCAGATTGCAATCAACAGACAAAAAATTTGAGAGAGAGAGAGAGCAAGAGAAATTCAAAGTGAGAAATGATCTGACCATCAGCTCTATTTATAGACACCAAAGTTGCCTTGAATAGGTGCAAACAGTTGTGGCAGTTAAGTGACTCTGCAGATGTCACTTAACAGTCACAATCTATAGACACAATGAAGAGTGCAACATTTGAACTAAAAGGCACCATAAGGTTGCCATTTTGAAATTTAAACAGATCAGAAATCTGTTTAATTTCCCAACAGACACACTATTTCAATTTAAACTGCAGCTCATAGGTTGAATTTGTCGCAAAAAGTTAAGGCTTGGCTCGGGGCGAGGGCTCCTAGTGACGATGCGCACGTGCGAAGTGCAAAGTGCACCTAAAAGCGCCAATATAGCTGCCGCCCCCACCGTTGCCGTCGCCGACGTGGGTGCGCGCGCTTGCGGTGAGGTGCATCGCACCTGTTTGAGTGCATGGCCATGCATACCATATGTTTCTAGAACAATATGGTATGTCATGACTATTTAAATACCCTTAACCTTCCATTTTTCAAGCCATGTAGGAACCACATTATGACTCTTTTCAACCTTATTAAATGCTAATATTTGAGAGTTAGTATCTCTCAAACCAATAAATCAATGTGATTGATTTTTTTTTGTAAATTATTCCTTGTAGTACAAAGTTTAATAAGGTAGGAGTCAAATATTGAAAAATTCCCAACAATATCTCCCAATTTTTCAAAATTGAATTTTATCTTATTCCTAATTTATAATGTACCTCTCTCTATCCTTTGAAAGGTCCTACTAAGATAAATGTGTCTTTCGACTTGAATACCATATAGCAATAAAGTCAATCAGAATTCAGAGCAACCTTAGCTTTGAACTAAGAATCCTTGGTGATTGATCATCACTACTATGTGTAGAACTTTCCAACTACATTTCCAAATACCTGCACATTTACGACCTTGTACTATATCTTAGGATTTTCATAAGTACCATAGAGAGTAGTTCAAATCTCGTAGAAGCGGCCCCACTTCCCGTACTTATATAGGTAAATCTACTAAGGTTCACTTGTATGACCTGCACCCTCCTCTTAGGACATAGATTTATTAAGGGAATAATTCACACCCTCCTCTTGTTCTCCATACAAGCATGCACTACCTTGAGATGGCATGATGATCAAAATCTTCATCTTTTAGTGCATCTTTGGTTATAAATACAACGTGTTTTTTCCATTGAACTAGAAGATTAGAGGTTACTCTATTATCTAGTTGGTTTCCACGTGCATGTTACCTCTTTTATTTCATGAGCTTCAAACCCATCTCTCTGGAAGTCTGCCATATTATATCCCTGCCTAGGCCTTTTGTAAAGGGATCCGCCAAATTACCTTTGGACTTCACATAACTAACAGTAACAACTCCTTTGCTTAATTGTTCTCTCACATAGCTATGTCTAAGACTTATATGTCTAGACTTCCCATTATAAACCTCACTACATGCCCATGTTAATGCTGCCTCGTTATCACAAAACATAGAAATAGCAGGCATGGCTTAGGCCATATAGGAATCTCTATCAACAGGTCTCTTAGCCATTCTGCCTCCTTGACAGCGATTGCCAAAGCAATAAACTCGAACTCCAAGGTCCAATGTGAAATCAAAGTTTGTTTCTTGGTACCCCAAGAAATAACACCTCCATTTATGGTAAAAATTCAACCAGTTGTGGACTTCGTTTCATCTGAGTCCATGATCTAGTTTGCATCTATGTACCCTTCCAAAATGGCAGGAAATTCTTTATAAGTTAATGCATAGTCCATTGTGCCCTTAAGGTACTTAAGTACTCTAAACACGGCATTCCAATGGACTTGCCCGGGGTTATGAGTAAACCTACTCAAAACACCAACTGCAAAGGCTATATCTGGTCGGGTACATTGCATGATATACATCAAGCTACCAATAACACTAGAATACTCTAGCTGAGAGACACATTTTCTTTCATTTGCCCTTAACTTGATAGAAGGTCATATGGGGTAGTAATCGGGGTACAATTCTCGTGATTAATTTTCTTTAAAAAAATTTCAATATAATGAGACTGTGTCAAAGAAATAGAATCCGAGGATCTAATTATTTTCATTCCCAGTATAACATTGGCATCCCCCATATCCTTCATATCAAACGATGAAGATAGAAATAATTTAGTTTTCAACGCAATATCTAAATCAGTACCAAAGATTAACATATCATCCACAACAAGCATATTATCACACCACGTCCTTTATCAAACTTAGAATAAACGCATTTGTCACATTCGTTTATTCTAAATCCATGAGAGAAAATGACTTGGTCAAATCGTTCATGCCACTACTTAGGAGCTTGTTTTAAGCCTTACAAAGATTTAATAAGCTTACAGACCTTTGTTTCTTGACCCTTTAGCACAAAACCTTCCGATTGTTCCATGCACACCTCCTCATCTAAAATATCATTTAGAAAAGAAGTCTTGACATCCATTTGGTGTATAACTAGTTTGGTAATGGATGATAAAGAAAATAATAATCTTATAGTGCTAAGTCTAGCTACCTGTGCATTAAGTGTCGAAATAGTCAATTCCTTCCTTTTATTTAAAACCCTTGGCTACAAGTCTAGTTTTATACTTATCTACGAATCTGTCTGGCTTAAGCTTTCGCTTAAAGATCCATTTGCAGCCTATTGGTTTAAACCCTAGCGGTAAATCATTCAATACCCAAGTTTGGTTTGACATAATCGACTTCATTTAATCATTTATAGCTTCTTGCCATAAGGCAAAATCTCGAGAAGTTATAGCTTCTCGATATGTAAGATGGTCATGTTCTACATTATACATTTGAGAGTTAACACCTTTATTTCTACCTCCATCAACTATGAATCGGTAGAAATCTGGACCATAGGTTTTTTTTATCCTTGCTCTTTTACTTCTCCTTAGTTCACCTCCTTCCCCCGTTTCCGGAGTAAGGTGAACTTGGTCCTCATCGATTGTGTCTTCACTTTTTTAATTTTCAGAGAAAGAATTCTCAAAAAATTTTGTATCTCTAGATTCCAAAATAATATTTTTGGCTAACGGATTCTGCCGATTCCATGTTTAAGAATCTATATGCTTTGCTATGTTGAGCATAGCCTATGAAGACATATTCGATTGCCTTTTCCCCTAATTTGGGTCTTTTCGGATCGGTTAGCCTTACTAATGCCCTACACCCCCACACTTTAAGGTGTCCAAAAGAAGGTTTTCTCTTCTTCCATATCTCATAGGGTATGACATTAGATATCTTGTGAGGTATACGATTAAGTATATATGTAGAAGTTATGAGTGCTTACCCTCACAAATTTTTAGGCAAATCCGAAGTAAGTAATAAGGTATTAATCATTTCTTGCAAGGTCCTATTTTTTCTCTCGGTTACACCATTTTGTTGTGGACTATAAGGAGCTGTAACTTGGTGAATGATACTCTAAGTTTCAAATAGATCATCAAAGGAAAGATATTCACCTCTCATATCTGACTGTAAAATTTTAATCTTACGATCTAATTGATTCTCGACTTCTGCTTTGTAAATTTTAAATTTATCCAAAGCTTCATCCTTAGTCCTCAGCAGGTATGTGTAAGTATAATGTGAACAATGATCTATAAATGTAATGAAATATCTTTTACCACTCCTTGTTAGGTGACCTTCCATTTCACACAAGTCCGAATGTACTAATTCTAATAATTGTGTTTTCCTCTCAACCCCTTTAAAGGGTTTTCTGACAATTTTAAACTTTATGCAAACTGAACATTTCTCTAAACTAGGTGAAGTATTTTGAACTATTAAACCTAATTTTACCATACTTCTCATGCGTTTATAATTAACATGACGTAGTCTAGAATGCCATAAATTAAATGGAACAGTAATATAACCAAACTTAGTATCTTTATTAGCAAGAGTAAGCTTGTACAATCCATTGGTTACATATCCCTTGCCAACATAGTTCCCTCTCTTAGTTAGAATAACACTATCTGAGTCAAACAGAATCTTAAATCCAAACTGATTAAGTTTACTAACAGAAATAAGATTCTTCCTAACATCGAGAACAAAAGGCACATCCTTTAAGGTCAGCTTCTTTCTGGAGAAGAGATAAAACACCACAGTTCCTTTGCCCATGACCTTAGCCGTATATGAATTTCCCATGCAGAGATGATGTCCCTCCGCAACTGGCTCGAGGTCCTTGAACAAATTTTTATTTTTAGCAATGTGCTTGGTTGCACCGGAGTCCACTCACCACTCACCATCTTCCCCCATCATGTTGGCTTCGGAAACCAGTGCAACGAAGTTCTCGTTGTCAACCACATTAGCATGGTCCTTTTTATTCCTCTTAGCCACTCGATAATTCTTCTTGAAGTGGCCAATTTTCCCACACTTCTAACAAGCCTTTTTAGGCTTGTCTTGCCGGTTGGTAGAAGCAGAAGCTTGACCATCAAGCTACGCTTAGTGCCACTAGAGAAGCCATGGTCTACTACAAGAGCCTTGGAGGACTTGTTGTCTTCCAACTCAAGCCTATCCAAGTTTTGAGAGTTCTCTTCAACTTGGATATACTTGACCAACTCTTGCATGGTAACGGCATCCTTCTTTTTTTTAACTCCTTACGGCTTTCTTTCCAAGCTAAAGGCAATTTAGAAATAATAGTTGACAATTGGAAAGACTCGTCAAGAAAGTGGCCCTCCGAAATAATCAAATTCATAATCATTTGTAATTCATGAATCTGAGTAATAACAGACTTGCTATCTACCATGCAGAAGTCAAACAATTTACTGATTAGAAGTTTTTTATTCTCGATGTTCTCCGTCTTGTACTTGCTGTCGAGATCATCCCAAATTTCCTTTGCGGTGCTGCTTGCGTACTTGATCTCGTACACGTTGTACAACATGTCGGACAGCCCTCCTAAAATGTAGCCCTTGCAGTAGGTGTCATCTTCCTCCCACTTTTGCTTTTGCTTCATGGCAGCCTACTTTATTGCTTCGTCTACAGCTTCATCCACGATAGGCTTTGGAACGGTGAGCACGTAGGCAATCTTCAATGTAGCAAGAAAGAAGTACATCTTGCTCTTCCATCGCATAAAGAACGAGCCATCGTACTTAGCCAACTTCAAGATATCATTGATCACAGGCATCCTTGCAGTAGTCTCCATCGTAGCCAAATACTATCTTAAGTTGTTGGAAATATAAGGCAGTATGGAGAAAACTGGACTGAAAATGCCTGAGACGAATGCATTGCACTCTTTTCTTAAGACAGTATTTGCTCCCTTATAATCTGCTCATGGTAGAAGCAAATCTGCCTCCAAAGATAAAATAGGCAAAACTCTGTTGATCATAGCAGATTGTAACCAATAGACAGAAATTTGAGAGAGAGAGAGACAGAAAGAGTAAGAAAAATTCGAAGTGAAAACTGATTTAACCATCAGCCCTATTTATAGACACCAAAAGGTGCCTTGAACAGGTGCAAATAGTTATGGCAGTTAAGTGACTCTACAGATGTCACTTAACAGTCACAATCTGTAGACACAATGAAGAGGTATAACCTTTGAACTAAAAGGCGCCATAAACAATTGTCATTTTGAATTTAAATAGATCATAAATCTGTTTAATTTCCAAACAGACACACTGTTTCAGTTCAAACAGGCTGAATTTGTCGCAAAAAGTTAAGGCTGGGCTCAGGGCGAGGGCTCCTAGGGACGATGTGCACGTGCGAAGTGCAAAGCGTGCCTAAAAGCGCCAATAGAGCCTTTATGCCTCCAGCGCGGGCGCGCGTGCGGTGCACCGCACATGTGCGAGGGCATGGCTATGCATACTATGTGTTTCTAGAACAATATGGTATGTCACATGACTATTTAAATACCCTTAACCTTTTCATTTTCCAAGCCATGTGGGAACCCACATCATGACTCTTTTCAACCTTATTAAATGCCAATGTTTTAGAGTTAATATCTCTCAAACCAATCAATCAATTTGATTGATTCTTTTTGCAAATTATTCCTTGTAGTACAAAGTTTAATAAGGTAGGAGTCAAATATTAGAAAATTCCCAACATATATGCATAGTGCGTACTAGGAGTTGGGCATCCATGGTGCGCACAAGGGTATGCGTTGACAGGTGTGTGTAAGCACCGTGTGGCTGTGTGTGCGTGCACGCGCGTGCATATTTGGGTATGCACTGGTATGTGGTGTATGTTTGGTGAGTGCTGTTAGTTGTGAGCGAGGGCATGTTTACGTGTGTTTGTTTGGTGCGTAATGAATGTATGGGTGTAAAAAGAAGAATGTATGTAGTGCGTTAATCTGTGTGTGCGTGAGTGGCTGTGTACAGTGTGTGTTACTATGTGTGTGGAGTTGAGTATAATGTGTGCGGGTTAAAAGTATGTGTAGCAAGTCTGTGTGTGTTGCGTAAAAAGTGCGTGCAGTGTGTGTATATGTGTGTGGGTGTTTTGTGTGCATGAAAATGGGTGAGTGACATGTTGTGCGAAATGCAAAGGTGTGTGTGAATTGCAGTGTGAAATGGTGTATGCAATGAAGGGTGTGTGTGTGTGAAAGAGAGAGAGAGAGAGAGAGAGAGAGAGAGAGAGAGAGAAAGAGCTGTGTGTGCAACAGCGCATGCACGGTATCTGTAATTAGTGTGTAATGTGGGTGCGTGTGTGTGTAGCGTTTAAGTGTGTGTGTGTGTGTGTGTGTGTGTGTGTAACAATCTAGGAGTGTTAAGGTAGAGGCATGCAAGTGTGAGTGTTCAAGGTGAAACTATGCGTGTTTGATCTAGGAACTTAGAAATAGGAAGTGGTAAGTGTCGTTAAAGGCTTGGGTTTTTCTATCAGTCCTTAGATGAATTTTATAAAGTCATTTTGAACCTGATTTTGGCAAAGTGCAAAAGAAAAACCCCCATTATTTTTTCAAGACCTACATTGTAAAATCGGAATTTTCCACTTTCGCAAAGGGTATGAAATGATTTTATCTGGAAAAAAAAGATTTTTGATTTATTTAAAATAGTAAATTAGACTACTTTTATCTAAAAACTTTACAGTGACCTTGTGTTATTGAGACACTTCACTTTTAGAAATTTCTTGGTATTTCGGTACTGATTACCATTTGTAGTGATGTTGGCCATCTAACGCTCGTTTAAATTATCAGATAATGGTTTTGAGCATAAAATCCCCCGAAGGACTTTTTTAGTTTGAACAACTGGTCTAGTTTGCTTAAAAAGATGTTTAAAATTATTTTGGGATTTTTTATAGTGCTATGACCACCAGATGGTGCTTTGGTAATTTTGCATGCGATAGGAGTGTTTTGGTAATTTTTCATAGCTGGGGTTGAATTTAGGGGATTTTAACACTCAAGTAAATTCCAGATCCAGTTCGTGATTCAGCTAGTAAGTAATCCTGACATGTGGGCCTATTACCTTATTTTCAATTCCAAGCGTATTTATATGTGTACTTGTACTAATTAATTGTTTAAAGCATTTCAAGAACTGTTATTGCGACTATGTTAAACCACTCCATAAGAAGATGAAATTGCCATAGAATTCTCTTATCTTATTCGCTTTTAAACTCGGGTTTCGTTGAACAAGAAAGAGATTTTAATGGTTGTTGCATGACTTGCGTCCCACATCTAACGGAAAAAGTTAGATTTATGGCTCTTATCTACAGGGCAATGTACGTTGATGTAATGCGCATTACTTTTGTAAGTTATCGTCCCTACTTCCACTATAATGTTTATCCCAAAGTCAAATTTCATGCCCAAGTCAGTGGAAATATGTACGCTGACCACAGCATACCAAAGTGGTGGGTTAAATTGTATTTGTCGTATGATGAATAACATATTATACGCTTTCATTACTAGAATGTTTGTTTATACATCAAGTATGCTATACATGCAAATTTAGTTAATTTTGTTGCGTGTAGTACTCCTTGATTTTGAAAAAAGAAATCCATGGCATATTTTCATAAAACCCAAAATCTATTTAAGGGATATGGTATGCGTGCTTGCTGGGCTCTAGCTCATTTCTTTTTTGAGGTGATGATCTAGATGGACACAACCCTTACGAAATACGAGGTAGAGGCGCCAGGAGACGATCGCTAGAGTAGCGGAAATCCTTTTATAGACCATATAAATTTTCATTACTTTTGACTTTAATAATTATTTGAATTCTATAAAGAGCTCAGGTCTCCATGAATTTGAGTTTTAATTTGTCAAAGGGCTCGATATTCTTTTGAAGATATTATTTCCACATTTTTCAAATCCTTAAGTGCAGCTCTTAGTAACCTTATTAATGGTTTAGAATCTAGTGATATTTTCAATAAATCGTATGTACAGGCTTTATTTAGGCCTGACAAAGACTTGGTAAAAAATTTGGGCCTACGGCCAATCACAAGCATAACTCACAGGCCCAACCATGGGCTCGGTCATGATAATGACACAATAAAGTATTATTCCCATTGGTCTCGTTCAATGCAGTAGTACTCAATTTGAAGCATGGGCGGAACGACATGGGAACTGGGGGGGGGGGGGGGCTAGTGCACCTCCTAAACTTTTGAATTTTTTTAGGAATTACACCCAGTCCCCATCTCTTAGTTATTTCTCCCCATCCCCGGAGACTCTCTCTCTCTCCCCATCCCCTGATACTCTCTCTCTCTCCCCCTCCCTCTTCGTGACCGGTGACTCACTCTGACGACGATGACAGACTAACGGCCACTGGTTTAGGCGCCGAGCACGAGCTGTGACCAGATCTGGACGGAGACAACCTCATCGAGCACCAAGACACGGTCCACGGACACCCACAAGCAACAACGGCAACAACCAACAGGTGACGGACCACCTGACGGACGGACGGACATTTAGATCTGGAACGTTTCTCGAGTTGTGTGGCTGGCGGGCGACGAGCGACGTGCAAGTGACGTTGTGATGGGGAGGACTGACCGATGATGACCTACGACTGAGGACTTAATCACTGCTCCCCGAGGACTCTGCTACTGCTTCTCTGATCTCTGATGACTGTTGTGACTATGAGATATTCCTTAGCATCAGATAATTCTCTAGGGCGCATCATGTACAAGCACTACAAAAAAATCACATAAATCGAAAAGAAAGTCTAGTCTAGAACATTTTCAATTCCAAAACATCTCTAATGACAATCACAAACTACTTTACCACCTTAGGACTTTGACTTGGGCACCACATGAAGCAAATAAATTGAACACCTTGTATGCTGGACACAAATCTTTGGTCAACAATAAAGCGTGCAGCCTCATTATTTGAAAGAGTTAACCACTTGGTTGACCACTGTATTATTAAGCAAATTCAACTTTGGTCATTGGAAATTGATTTTGTGTCAAAGTGATTATTAAATTCTTAAATTCATTTCAATCAGATCATTTCATTAATCTATGCCTGCCGCCATACTGTTAAGTTCCTTTAGTAAGGGGTAAATTGGTTATTTTGGCCTTTTCTTTCTCGCCCGTCTCCTCTTTCATTTCCCTCTTCATTCTTCTTCCCTACAACTGCTCTTTCCCTTATTCATCCCTATGTAACCCCACACGCAAAAACCCTCTATTCGTGCGCGGGGGCAGGCACACACACATACACACAAACCCCCTCCCCACCCCCATTGCATAATACTTAATATCATACACACACCACGGTCTTGGTGACACACCCTCACCCCCATATAGAGCACACACCACACATTGTCACAACACACACACACACACACAAACTGTCACACGAACACCTGTCCACCCCCACCCCCACCCCCACGCATACAACACACAAACATAAGAGCCACTGTCACACACAAACACACATAAATTGTCGTGACACCCCCACCACCACACGTACAACACGACAAAGTGTTGTGCTTGTTGTATGTTTGGGGATAGGAGGTGTCACAACACAATTGTGTGTGTGTGTGAGAGAGAAAGAGAGAGAGAGAGAGTTGATAGTGTGTTATGTGTTGCGTGGTGGGGGTTAGAGGTGTCAAATGGGCCGGGCAGCCCGCGGGCTGGCCCAGCCTGGCCCTTTTTTGGCCTGGGCCGGCCCGACCCTTTTTTGGGCCCGGACTGGCCCTAACCCTTAGGGCTTGGGCCAGGGCCAGGGTCAGGCCTAACTTTTTGAGAAACAGGCCCGGCCCGGCCCTAAAATGGCCCGGATTTGGCCCGGCCCGGCCCTCTTTTGGCCCAAAAATGGCATTTTCAGTTTTTTTTAAACTAAGGTGTATTTGCTTGCCTTCTATGACTAAAATGTAGAAGAAATCTATTACTTTTAGATCATTAGTGAGAATAACTAAGGTGTATTTGTTATTTTGAATAACAAATAAAAAAATTGGGCCCGGGCCGGCCCAAGCCCGGCCCTAGATGTTGGACCTAGGGCCTGGGCTTGGACTGGGCCCATATTTCCCTCATTCTAGCCTGGCCCGGCCCATTTGACACCTCTAGTGGGGGTGTCATGATAGTGTGTTTGTCATAGTGGTTTAAATAACAATTACCCTGACTACCAGCCTGTCGCCTCATCACCACCATTGCACATGACCACTACGCGTGGATCTGTACTAAAGCTTGGGCTCTGGTGGCGGTGTTTAGTGGGATTTGTGATGATAGCTCTGGTTTTTAGGATCTGTGCCATCGACAATGCTCCATCACCACACACCCACATGCCCATAGACACACCGCACACACCGACCACCAGATTATGGTTGTGGTGTGACATTGTCATTGGCGAGAAATATGGGCGGCGACATGAGTACCTTGGTTAACCCTAATAAAGATGTATGGCTGTAAGATTTGTTACAAATGGTTGGTGCTTTTGCGATGCTACAGAGGCGGTGTTATGGTGGTGGTCGGTGGTTGGTGGTTGGAGTTAAAGAGAAAAAATTGAAAGAAAATAAGGAATTTGGGTTTCAAATTTTACTATATACATGTATATATATGTATGTATATGAATATAGTTACAGGTAGTACTGGTATTTTATAAGTACATGTCAATGACATTAGCAAAAAAATATACTTTTTTAACGGGTCAATAACAGATAGACACAGTTGATAACTTTGCAAAGTTGTTAGTCACAATCTGTTACATTTTCGAACGTAATGTCTTTGATTCTAATTTTATCGTAACTCCAAGGACCTGGGTGTAATTGACCCGAAGATTAAAGAAGGCAAATATCCAATCTTATTTTGTTGTATCCTTATTTAACTACTAATTCAAGTTTAGGCGTTTAGAGGTTCTATATGAACGCTATACCAATATACTAGGACTTTACTATAGTTATATTACTCACAAAAATACTCCACAATATGAAAAGAGAACACTATACGAATATATGTATATACTTACTTTAAAAACTATGTATAAAATAAAAATAAGTTTGTTATACTATGTTAAATCAGAATCTAGCTAGATTTGATAACCATGATACATTCAAATAAATGAATCTAACTTAATAAACATATTGATAAAAAGTTTTGGTTAAATTTTGGTCAATAATTTGTTTACTTTAAAGTTTTGGACTATCCCATTTTGTCACGTTAGTTAGCGCAAAAACAACATAGTATGTAAATTTCATATTATATATATAAAATTGATAAAATATAATTAGTATCTTTTGATACAGGAATACCAATATAGAGAAATTTTATTTTTACACCATATTAAAAAATAAGCGTTCCATAACTCTAACATAAGCAAATGTATGTGTATCACAGTGGAAAACAATGTGAGCTAAATTCAACAATTTCATGTTGAAAAAAACTTTAAACAAATCTTTTTCTATGGTGTTTTATGTAGTGAGTATTTAAACTATTAAGCATTCTAAATCCTACCTTTAGCAATATACCAACATACTTTGACTTTATCTCAGTTTTCATACTCCTAAAGTCACTCTCTTATCTGAATGAAAAAAATTAGATATATATGAATAGAATTGCATAGAAAATATAGATTGAAAATCTGCCATATTTGAAGGTAAATCTAAGTTAGTAAGCATGTTTACTAAATAATTTACTACTTTTTACTATTAAATTTGTTCAACAATTTGCCTATTACAAGATTTTGAGCTATCCTATATTGGTTAAACTTTTTAAACCTTATAAGATGATATCATGCAATAACGTATTGATTTTACTATTTTTTTCTATAGGTTTATTTGTTGCTATAATATGCTTCTAAAAGCGACCCCTCATTATTATTTAATTCGTCGTGTTGGTTTTATTTTGTAAACCTTATAGTATAAGATAAATATAGACAAAATTTTAATCTAACATGCAATTAATGCTTTGGGCATGCCATTGATATTTACAAATTATTTTCAAAAAATACTTATAGAACCACAATAAAAATGTAAAGACGGTTTTCGGTGCTAAAATAGGTCTCATATAATAATAGATTAATTTCACTATACTCTCCGCATACTTTTATCAATCAAAAATAATGTACAAAGCAAAGATAAAATTATTAAATTGATATAAGAATTACATAACCTTATGCAATTGCATCGCCATCTATCATAATCAATATAACTGTGAGAAAAATCGTCACGGTATAACTGTTTAACCTCAATCATTTGCAAAGCTTTTTTTGAACATACATTATTAAAATAAACTCAAATAATTATCAATCGTAAATTTCTTAAACTACTTCGAACTCCAGTAAATTCATATAGTAAATCATTCATTTTTGTTTTAACTTGTTTCCATTAAATTATTAATAACCCTAAATACAATTTATAATTTTTTGAGTTATCTATCTTTATAAAAGTATAAAAAGGAAAAGATATTTTGCAAACACGTGATTTGAGTGTAGTTCTCTATAATATTAGTTCTTTGAATTTCATGAATTTCATCGCTAAACGTGATTCTTTTTTATGAACTAACCACAAAAATATAAATTATGCAATAAAATTTATTTTGCAGTTCAAAGTTTCTAATGACAGAAATCAAAGACCATTTTGTACTTGACATGGACCAAAAAAGCAAGAATGTTGGCTTGAGGCTACACCTGGTGTGAACATTTGATGGACATGTTAGAATTATTGCAAGAAACTGGCAAGAACAATTCCAAAAAATAGTGTAAAAATAACTGGCTGAAGCGCGGATTAGGTCGCTCTCTTATGACGATTCGCGCCCCTTCGGATTATCATCGGTACAGTGAGGTTATCGACGCTTCGTCTCCGAAATACAACAGCCCAGCTTTCACTGTTACTTCACTCTCAATTCTGCATAAACGAATGAAGCAGAAGTTTAACTCGATGCCTTATCAAAATGCTAACAAGTCTAAGTGTTTAAAAACCAAAAAAGAGAGCTAAAGAGAAAGCTTAAGTTGTGTGTTGAAAAAGTGAGGAAGATGTCTCCTTTTATAGGTGAAGAAAAAGAGCTGTTAAAAATTTGTTACAAAGAAATAAATCTGAAATTCATTTCAGAATAAGAGTTCCTGGGGAGAGGCCAGAATGCTGCCAGAGTGCATTCGCAAATTGCAAATACTCGCATCTCCCTCATTTGTCATTTCCTCCTTACGCCTGTAAGTCTTAAATTCAAGCACATCTTACTAAAAAGTCAAGGAGTGTCATCTTATGTACTCTTTAAAGTCCTTTACAATGATCAATGTGGGACAAATACTTTCTAAAATCTAAGTATGTAAGAAAATCATTGTTTACTATTTTCAAATAATGTGCAACTAAAACACTCGTGGTTTTCCTCAAAACTCAAATGCTTTTTTCAAAAGCTTTCTCGAAAAGAAAAGGAATTTTTTTTTGTTAAAATATCCCAACAGGACACATGGTGGGGACCTCTGACGAGGCTTTGAGAATTCGACGACGGTGAGGTGATAAATGGTTTTGCAGCAGGTCAGGTGATAAATGGTTTTGCAGACAAGTGTTCCATGTAGTTCCTGAAAAAAAAAAAAAAAGATTGCCCATTTTTTGCAAAATGAGTGTCAACAGGTTTATCACAGGCAGGCCTGCAGTATAGCAAGTGCACCTAGGGCTGCAAGTGAACCCGAACTTTTCGTGAACAAGCTCATGATTTGTTATGATCGTTTATTAAACAAGCAAACCGAACTTGAACAAAAAAATTGAGCTCGTTTAATAAACGGGCGAACGTAAACAATTTAAATAATTCATGAAAAAGCTCGTGAACAACTATTTTATTATGACCGAATTATTTTACAAGCCCAATCATTGAGTACGACAATATTATAAGCACAATCCAGATAGTCCAAGCCAATACCAAACCTAAAATAAATAAATTTTTTAGTTAGAAATAATAGTTTGGGCTTTTAATTTGTAAAATTAGATCAACATCTTGAATTTTTTGGTTGGACTCCTTTTTACGAGCCAACCGAGCTTTGATCGTGTTCTTGTAAATTTCACGAATACGAGTTTGAGCATGATTTTGGAGCTTGTGATGAATACGAGCCGAGCTTGAACACTGTCAAAATAAAGGAACATGAACTCGAGCTCTACTAAACAAGTTGAGTACACGCTCATTTGCAGCTCCAAGTGCAGTGCCTTTGGTCTCAAGTTGACGTGGTATTTTTGAAGAGAGGTAACAAAGTAGGCAGTAACAGGTATTTATATTCCCCTGCGTTTTTTTTTTTAAATAAATGTCAATAGCTGCATCCTTTTGACGTACAAAATTGAATTTCCTCTTAGTGATGCTTGTTGCTAATGGCTAGTGTTGAGCAGAATGATGCACCACAGAAAATTAAACTACAAAGCAACTTGATGAATATCCTGTTTGCAACACGGGACCTTAAATCCTCTGTTTATTATGCAAGTCAAGGTAGTGTAGTCTCGACATTTCATATATTTGTCTCCTTTGACTTATTAAAAATTCTCGAAATAGTGTTTTAACATGTATAACATGACCTTATTCGTTGTCTTTGCCTTATGTTGACTTGTCAAGCAGTACTTATTTTTTCTAAGATTGCAATTTGAGTTTAAATCAATGTTTAGATGTTTAAATTATATCGTAGAAATTTACAAAAAGTCAAAATGAACATAAATTATTTAAAGGAGGGGGTATTTCGGTCACACTTTGCATTTAGATTTACTTTAGCCATGTAATTCATGCTAATTTTTTCAGTCGTTTCTTTTATTTTCTTTTCGATATAGAATTGCACTTCTAGTTAGATTTCTTGCAAGGTCTGAATGTTGTCTAGCTATGTAAGTGAACTCAGTATGTGGAGTAGCTAGAAAATTGACTATTTTTAGTTTATTTTCCTAGATATCAATTTTCATATATATCTTTTATTTTATTAATTTGTCTTTGTCTGTTTTATTCGTTAGTATTGCTTAAAATCTAATCAAAGCAAAAACGTGTGAAACACTAGCAAAAGTAATATTGATTGAACAAAATTAATAGACTTTGAAGATGCATATTTGTCAAATTTTGGTATATTGAAACTCTGAAAAGAAAATCTAAATCAAAGTGAACAAAGAATTCACAATGAATATCCAAAAACGAGTAATGCTAAAGTCTATACACATCAAAACAAAATGCGCTAAAGTTAGTCTGGAGAGGACTGAGGATTAATCGATTTAATTCACTGTTGAGGTTACGCAGAATGAAGCTCATTACTTTTAGGTTCTGTACAAGAGTGCTTGTTTGAGATAGTGAGAGAATCAGTGTGATGCACAAGTTTAAGCCGTGAGAGGCCTACAAGTGTAAAGAGATTCCGAGTCATAAAGTTTGAGGTGTTAATGTGTTGTATCTTGTGTACAGTCGTGAGGTCTATAAGGTCTTGTCGGAAGTGTTGAGAAGATTATCTCAAGATTATCATCTTTCGTCTTCTGTGGCGGGCGGTAAATGTAAGCGCATAAGAAATCCCGTCTACTTCATAATTTTGTAGCCATGCCACGTGTTGAAACGAAATAAAAATTTCCGGTGTTAAAGTATGAAACGAAGAAACTCCGATCCCAACACTTCACTGTTTTATTCCAAATTCTTGAAAAAAAACCCAAGCATAAAATTAGGCCTCCTTGAGCAGTGATAGGCACTTCTCCTTAGGCATGCTTTACAATAAAACCACCATTGAATAACCTTAGTTTTCCTTCCGAAAGCAAAAGCAAGATTTTAGCTGACCTTCTTCGCCAAAAAAGAGGACACATAGTCAGTCAGTTGGTGGCAAAACTCCATGTTGCTACAGGCAGCATAGTGAGTTCCAGGTAGCCTCAAGTTATAGTGCCATATTTGATAGACCTACCTACATTTCGTATGCACCCTCTGGAACAGAGATACAGCCATGCTGACACACCGGTGTAGTGCTTTCAACGGTTATTTTTATCACCAATGATTCGACGAAGTTGTTTTCATTTAACGACTACTTTCGTCCTGGCAAGTTGCCAAGCCATTGAGCTCCAAAATCCTTCCTTTCACTACATACGACAGAGGAAGAAAAGGTTTTGCTTCATTTTGATTTTTGATTTTCGCCATTCTCAATTTTCTTTTGTTAATACATTATGCTCTCTGTCACCAGCAGATAGTATAACTAGCTAGGAAACGACGCTAGAAGAAAATCAGGCAAATAAATAGGTACAATGCAACTTGCTGCCATGCCCAATATATCTAAAGGGAGGACAACGACAGGGCTTTGCTGGGCTTCCAATGGGCATATAAAAATTGCTAAGGTGCAGGTGATATTAGGTATAACCCTAAAAAAGTTTATCGAGGACAAGTTATGTTATCAAATTTGTTTCTCAAACATCGGCTCCCTGTTAATTATATTAGAGATAAAGGGACCTAGCACTAGAATATTTGGTGAGCTACATCATTTGACATAGAACAAAAATATGAGCTTTGTAGAACCGCAAAGGAATCTTGCTTCTCTAGCCTTTTACGGGGTGGCATATTTCACGAGTACAAAAGGACGGTAGGTCTAATGCTATCTTTATTTTGATGTTGACTACCGTTAATAAATTGGGTCAGTGAATCCATTATTCGTCCACTAAAAAATAATGTTTATTTGTTAGTCTGGATAATTACAGTTATTTATAGGATATTTATCTCCTAAGTATTTGAGATAAATACAATATTTATCTCATAAGTGTTTGAGATAAATACATCATTATCTCATAAGTATTTGAGGTAAAGTCTGTCTCTAAATAATATCTTTATATAAAGGTTAGAGATATCCCAAGAAAATATAAGTGACAGACAATAAGTCACAAGACAATCTCTCTCTATAGCACTCTCTCTAGAGTAATTACCAAACTCTAAGATTTAGTTCGTGGACGAAAAACTCGACTCTAGTAACCATTTTCGTACCTGCAAAAAAGATCAAGTATTTTGGAGGTTCGTAACAACAAAGATCCATTGTCGGAATATTCGGAGACCTCATACGGTATGTTTTGAACCCACTACGTGTTTGTAGTAGCGCATTAATTGTAATTCAACATTAGTATCAGAGCATGATTACTTGTTGATTCGCCTTTAACATGCTAGAATAAATTATGTGCATGTTGCAATTTCTTTTTCCGAATAAGATATATGAGACCCATTATGAACAATTCAAAATTTTTTAGCACATTATTCTAAAAAATAATTATATTTTTTGTTCTCCTATGGTTGAGGATGAACTATGTAAAATTTCGTGATTTTTTGATGCATGGTTTGTAAGAAATCACTATTTTATTTTTTAAGAAAATTGTGATTTTTTCGAGTTTTGGGACTCAAATTCGGAGCATGATATTCAGTTTTTATCATGATCGGTTGGTACATAATTAATCTATGTCGCATAAGCTTTCCAACGATACATGACACGCATTATTTGGCCTAAAAACAAGAGAGATATGGCTTTCAAAAGTTGGCCTCGCGACATAGCGGCGGTTGTGCAAATTAGGATTTTCAAATGAAAAAGATGAACAGTATATCCATGCGCGACACGCGCTCAAGCCGAGTCGCAGACGTGCGACACGTGCCAAGATAGCTTTCTACGCACCAAGCCGCGCTGCCACGAGCTTCCACGCGCTAGCCAAGACTGGGGGACACGCGCCGCACTCGCCAGCCAAGGCTGCAGTTCCATGCGCCCCACGCGCGGCTGAGTCTAGGCGCCCACACGCGTGCGTACTCTACACGCGCCTGCTTCAAGAAATCTAGTGGTTGTCCCACGCGCACGGAGGTGCGTGGAGGAGCGTGAGGTATTTTTCGGCGATTTTTTGACCAACCGCCGGCGCGTGCAGTCTTTTTTTTGGCTTCTAAAGTTTTTTCTGTGTTGTTAAAGTTACGTTTATGCCCACTGTGTGTATTCTGTTTAATTTTTAAACGACTTTTTCGATAGAAATTAGCTTTATAATTTTGTTTTATACACACAGAATTTTTTCTTTAATTTCATATGGTATATTAATATTAGGGTTAAATTTACTGTTTGTCATCTTTTAAAGAATTTATCTCTCGTTTTTGGGTTATTTGTGAGTATTTTTGTGATACTTTTATGTTCACAAAAAAACGAATAATACGTAAATATTAATTTTTGCACTTCGTGGGCAGAAATAAATATTTTTGAGAGCTATATGGCATAGATAAATTATGTTTTATTATTTGCATTGATTAGAGTTATGGTTTAATATATGCTTTTGTTGAGGTATATTTGTTGAGTTTTGGAAAGCCCACCCTTTTCAAACCCAATTTCAAGGCCTTCACGCCCGTTTTCCTTGTAAGGAGAATGTGACATATTCATCCATTTAAATTACCTTTTAACTTGTTATTTGAGCATGCTAGTTTTACGTTAAATGGATGGATATTAAATTGGCATTCTAAAGAAACCTATGTTTATGTGTTTACTATTATTTTAAGAAAATTCTTTTAAGAATAATGTGTTGTATGGCATCTCTATTTATTTTATTGGAGTAGTTTGTAGTAAGTTTCTCAAAGATGTTGTGTTCTACTATTTTCCTGTATATTTTCAGAAAGTCTTGTACGGGGATGTAATTTTGCACGCACATTATTCAAGCCAGAATTTTCTTAACATAAGTTATTAGAATGCCAATAAGGCTTAATGGAGTCCTTGCACACTTTATTATATGGTGCAATTATATTGTTTTAAATTATCATGTAGATAATTTATTACATTATGGCTTATATGATGATGAAATTTATTGAAAAAATTACTTGAAAAGTATTTTCCCAACTCACATACATGGGAGATGATTACGAGCTTAGCAAATTTTTGATTTCATGATGTGAGGAAGGATTATGTTTTTCATTTGAATTTTTTGAAATAAATAGAAGGATGTATAATTAATGTCTTTTTCTTTGCGCAAACTAATGTAGTGAATAGAATGGCCACCAAGAATGTCATAGTTGATCTCGTTAAGGGTGAGAACCTTAACGAAAATAATTATGATGTTTGACACAAAAAATGAAATTCATGCTAAACGAACAAGAGCTCGAGGAGCACTTGACCAAAGAGATGGTCGCGCCTACTGAGTGGCAACCCCTAAGAGACCACACTGCCTACTAGAAATAGAATCAGAAAGATCGTAGTGCACGCTACACCTTGTTAAGCAGCTTGCAAAATGATCTAATCGGGCAATATGGTGAACTTCCAACTTGCAAAACTTTATGGGATCAGCTCAAGTTCTCTTTTGGTAGAACCTCAACTACACGGCTTCGTAGCCTTGTGATTAAGTTTGCGGAATACACAAAAGACCCTAAGCATACTATGAGTGAATATCTAAGGATGATGTCCAATATGATTGGTAAGCTAAGGAATGTTGGCCATGCGCTCACAGATGAGCAGCAAGTCAGAGTTGTCATAAAGTCTATCCCTGCCTCATGGGCCAACATGAAATAGATATTGACCCACAGTGAAAACATCAAGAACTTTTTTAATGTTTCACAGCATGTCATCCTTGAGGCCAAGACTCGAGATACTGATAAGACCCTTACTTATGTCGCCCAAGAGGCATCGCGCAATGCAAATGGCAAGCACGGAAGACAAAGTAAGAAAGACAAGAAAGGCGAGGCTCGCACTTCTGCGCCAAAGGAAGGAAAAATGAAGAAGCGTAAGAGAGGAAAACGTGGTGGGAAAAAGGATTTATCTAAAGTCAAATGCTTCAATTGTCAACAGAAAGGACACTTCGCTCGTGATTGCACTGAGCCGAAGAAGGTACTTTCAGAATCTCTCTCTCAGTTATATGTTTCCTCACATGTAATGGTTGCTCATTCCCAACCTGTGTGGTTTGTGGATACAAGTGCAACAAAACATGTAGCAAGTGATTAAGAGGGGTTCATAGATTATCACCGGATTCCAGCGGGAAGCAAACATATCTTCATGTGAAACAATAGCTCCGAAGAGGTGCTAGGGGTTGGTTCTTACCAGCTCAAGTTGAGCACTTGGATCACATTAATTCTTGAGGATGTGCGATATGCACCCACTGTTCGGCTTAATTTACTTCCAGTTATTGCTTTATTAGACAATGGTTTTTCTTTTATTTTTAGGGGTAATAAGTTAGACATCTTTTTGGATGATGTTTTGTTCAGACATGATTTTCGCATGGATAGTCTTTTTCAATTGGATTTAATTCATTCTCAGTCCTCTTATTCTTATGTGGTGAATGATAATATTGTGAATGATTCTACCACCTGCCATGCAAGACTGGGCCACATAGGCCAAGATAGAATGACTCGTTTGGCTAGAGAAGGCCTTTTGGGCCCACTCGCAAGAGTCGATCTACAAACATGTGAGGCTTGTTTGGCTGGTAAAGCATGCAGGAAGCCTTTTGGAAAGGCTGTGAGAGCAACTCAGCCACTTGAGCTAGTTCACTCTGACATATGAGTGTAAAGGCATGCCATGGTACCTCTTATTTCCTTACACTGATAGAGGATTATACGCGATATGGTTACGTGTATCTGATATCTCACCACTATGAAGCTTTGAATTGTTTTCAACGCTTTGTAACAGAGGTTGAGAATCAGAAAGAGAAGAGTTAAAAAAATCTTTGCCCTGACCGGGGACGTGAATATTTGTCCGATCACTTCAAGTAGTTTTGTGAGGAAAATGGGATACGCAGGCAACTTACTATTCCTAATACTCCACAACAAAATGATGTTGCGGAAATAAGGAATAGAACATTGTTAGACATGATTAGGTCTATGATGGGGCAAGCAAACCTCCCAATATCTTTTTTGGGGATGCTCTTTTGACTGCAGCTTATATACTTAATCGAGTGCATTTACAATCAGTTAAATCCACCCCATATGAGCTTTGGAATGGCCAAAAGCCAAATTTGGATAACTTGCGCCCATGGGGGCTCAAGTTAGGTTATGTTCACAGTACTTCTCATAAGTATGAAAAACTAGGGCCTAGAGCTAAAAAGAGTATCTTCTTGAGGTATTCTAAAAACTCTAAAGGCTATGTGATGTATGATGAACATCCAAATGGTGGAAAGCCTGAAATAGAGTCTCGTGATGTCGATTTCATAGAGAGTGATTTTCCTAGCATTGGAGACGCAAGTAAGAATCTTGACCTCTATGAGTTAGAGGAATTTGAAGCCACTCTACCATCTCCAAGCAAAGGTGGGGAATTAGTTCCTCATCATGTTGTCGCTGAAGATAGTATAAGTGATCTTCAACCTAGTGGGAGCATCCTAGACAGTGGGAGCACACCATCAGGACCATCAGGTCAATAAGATTCTCAACAGCGTAGAGGTGCACGAGGAAGAGTTCCACGTTGTCGTTTTGAGATTGACGGTGAAATTCTTATGTGCACTCTAACTGATGAAGATGAGCCTACTTCTGTGGAAGAAGCCTTATCTTCACCTGCTAGTAATGAGTGGATGGCTGCAATGAAAGATGAGTTGAGCTCAATTCCTCCAGGGCGCAAGACTGTTGAAAATAAGTGGGTTTTAAAAGTCAAGTGCAAGGCAGATGGGTCAATTGACAAGAATAAGACACGTCTTGTGGCGAAAGGTTATACCCAACAGCGGGGTATGGACTATGAAGACACATTCTCCCCAGTGGTGAGATTTTCTTCAATTTGTCTAATCCTAGCTATTGTCGCCCAGCATGATTTAGAACTTTTTTATATGGATGTTAAGACTGCGTTTCACGATAGAGAACTAGACGAAGAGATTTATATGGCTCAACCTGAGGGTTTTGAAGTCAGGCGACATGAGCGCAAAGTTTGCCAGCTCAAACATTCTATATATGGTCTCAAACAATCGTCTAGGCAGTGGTACTTTAGGTTTCATCATGCCATTACCTCTAAAGGTTTTGAAATGATTGAACATTGCGTTTACGTAAAACGATTTAAGAAAAATATTCTGATCCTTTCCTTGTATATGGATGACTTTATTTTAGCTGGGAATGACATGAGTTCCATTGTCACCACTAAACAGTGGTTGTCCTCAACTTTTGAGATGAAGGACATGGGAGAAGCTAATTCTGTGCTCGGGGTTAAAATCATACGTGATCGTCCAAAGAGACTTCTTGGTTTGTCTCAAGAGACATATATCAAGAAGGTCATTGAACGATTCCGTATGCATAACTCAAAACCCATAGACACTCCAATGGACAAGGCGTGTACTTTAAGCACAGACCAATGCCCAAAGAATGATGAGAAAAAGAATTGGATGTCCAAAGTGCCTTACGCGGCTGCAGTTGGGAGTCTGATGTATGCTATGCTGTGTATGCATCCAAACATCTGCTTTGTCGTTGGAATGGTGAGTCGTTATCAGAGTAATCCTGGACCCGCTCATTAGAATGCGGTGAAAAGGATTCTTCAATACTTACGTGGAACTGATGATCTCGTCCTGTGTTATCATGGTGGAGACTTGAGATTGAGAGGATACAACGATGCTGATTGGGGTGGTGATAGAGATGAGCGCGGTCCACTTCAGGTTATGCATTCATACTAGGAGGTAGAGCTATCTCTTGGTGCAGTAAGAAACAGACTTGCATCGCCCTATCCACAATGGAGTCGGAGTATGTTGCTTGTTCAGCAGCAGTCCAGGAAGCTATTTGGTTGAGGTCATTCTTATAGGCTCTAGGGGTTACAGCTCATGCAGACGAGTCTGTCAATGTTCACTGTGACAATACAGTTGCCCTAGATTTTGTAAAGGACCCCAAATATCATGGGAAGGCCAAACACATAGGCCTTCGTTATCACTTCATTAAAACTTTAGTTGCGCAAGGAGAGGTGACCATAAAGCATATACCTACTGGCAGAATGGTGGCTGATCCTTTGACCAAGCCTATTGCTAGAGATGTTTTCCTTTCTCACATTAGGAGTATGGGACTACGTAGGGTTTGATATGTTTATGGCATCTCATGTACTTGACATTATTTATTAAATTAAATTTTTATTCCTTGATTTGAGTTTATTTTGGAATGAATGGATAATCTTTGTGATTACATATACATCCTTGTTGAGAGTGTCACCAGGCTTGAATTGACCCACTCACACGGGTAATTCACCTTGGCGCTAAGATAGCGAGCAAGATGAGACATAATTGTCTTAGGCGCCAAGAGGGCGAATAAGATGATACAGCTTATGAAGCAAACATGTCGCCTTAGTTGGAGCTAAGATGAGACCTATAAAGTTAGGTCGATCATAGAGTATTTCCACAACTCTATGTAGCCTGTTTACAGCCGAATGTGAGATTTCAGTCAGGCACTATGAGAGTGACTGGGCTGAAAAACTCAGGTTAGGCGCTTGTATAGCGACTAGACTCAGATTCGTATGGCGTTTTTTATTATACATTTATGTGACACGCCCTTGCAGGTTACGCCATAGCATGCAAATGCAGACCGACAGTGGGAGTGACGAATGAATCCCTACTTCGTCACTGTGTGAGCCACTTGGATCAAAACTTTTGATCCTATATGGTACCCTTTTCACCTTAGACTATGTCATGAAGAGGATACTCAATGTCGCTACTTTAGCATGTACCCTTGGATCATGGATGATGCGGTCTCGCAGGGCATGTCTAGGAAAGCGGTTGGGTCTAATTGGAATGACATGAGGGCTTTGGAAAGAAAGTTCAATATTATACCATGTTGTGTGATTCATAGCCCGGGCGACTTTGTCGATTTTTGTTTCGATATGAGTCATGAATACATAACATATGAGAGGTTTAACACTGCTCACTATGAGGGATTTGAGAGTGTTTAATCTGGTGTAATTGAACTATCTGGGGTACATACGAGATTTTTTGGAGTGATGTATTGTGTTAGTTTGGTGATAACTTAATACAATACTCCTCAACTGGACATCCTTTCTCGTAGGTCGCACGTTCCATTTCCTGTATGAGGAGATGAGTGGACAAGAGATAAGGAGAGACTGCACGATTTATTTGCCCTGTGTGTGGGCGAGTGGGAGCTGTTAATAAATTGGGTGAGATAAATACAATATTTATCTCATAGAGTTTGAGATAAATATATCTTTATCTCCTAAGTGTTTGAGGTAAAGTTTGTCTCTAAATAAGATCTCTATATAAAGGCTAGAGATATCCCAAGAAAATATAAGTGACAGACAATAAGTCACAAGACAATCCCTCTCTATAACACTTTCTCTAGAGCAATCACTAAGCTCTAGGATTTGGTTCGTGGACGAAAAACTCGATTCTAGTAGCCGTTTTTGTACTTGTAAAAAAGATCAAGCGTGTCGGAGGCTCGTAATAATAAGGATTCATTGTCGGAATATTCGGAGACCTCATACGGTATGTTTCCGAACCCACTACGTGATAGCGCATTAATTGTAATTCAACAACTACATTTCACGGATCTCTGTGGCCCATGAACAGATGAAAAGCAGGAAAAATTAAGAGTGATCAGC
The DNA here is from genome assembly GCA_033070095.1 of Escallonia herrerae. Taxonomy (NCBI): domain Eukaryota; kingdom Viridiplantae; phylum Streptophyta; class Magnoliopsida; order Escalloniales; family Escalloniaceae; genus Escallonia; species Escallonia herrerae. The sequence continues at coordinate 179,007 of JAVXUP010000996.1, read as the reverse complement.
ATGCTTAAGCTCACAACTGACTAATATAAGCTTGGGATAGAAAGCGAGACGTAAAGAGCAGAAGACTGACAGAAATTAGTTGATTTGAAATGGTAACCTCAATTATTCCCACAGTTGATCTCTCCCATTTCTTCACAGATGGCGATGAGGATGGCAAGAAGAAGGCCATGGAGATAATTAGCCTAGCCTGCTCTGAGTTTGGATTCTTCCAAGTAGTCAACCATGGTGTACCATTAAGTCTGATGAGCCGAGCCATGGAGCTTTCCAAGATATTTTTTGCTTACCCTACTGAAGAGAAGCGCAAGTCTGCTCCAAAACCAGGTGCGCCACTACCTGCTGGTTACAACGACTGGGACGCTAGAAAAGAAGATGCGTTCATATGTCCACCTGGGACCAGCTTCAATGTGTTCCCCAGCAATCCACCTGAATCCCAGTATGTGTGCACACTTCTACCACTACACTTAGATTAATGATAACATAACAGGGACACAGACATATAATCTGGAGGAATAATTAGAGCAATTAGTTATTACAGAATTTGGTACTTGCAATTTCACTTTGAGAAATCTTGTTGGATGTGGAACATTACATCATTAGTGCTATCAATAATTAATCACCACAAAGCATCTAGTGCTATCCAGGAGTAGTAATATTGCCATATAGCATGTATAAAGTTTAGTCTTTGAGATATCCACCCGACATAGAATCAAAAGAACCTTTGACGACCTTAATGTTCTCTGAGATATTGCCAGGAAAATAATGGAAGAGCTATTCGGCTATTTCATTAAGGCAGGTAGAGTTGTCAAATGGGTCGGGCGGCCCGCGGGCTGGCCCGACCCAGCCCCTTCTGGCCCGGGCTGGCCCGGCCTTTTAGGGCCTAGGGCCTGGGCCTGGGCCAGGCCTGCATTTCCCAGGAAAAAGCCCAGGCCAGGCCCGGCCCGGGTTTGGCCCGGTTCAGGCCCCCCTCTTTACTTTTGAAATTTCACTTTTTCCCCCTTTCCCCCCAACGGATTTATTTCCCTTTTTCCCCCTAAACAGTATTGAAGATTTAAGTAATGCGAAGAATAATAACACATCTTAAAGTCTTTGATTTTTTTTCTTTATAAATATAGTGGTCATGGGATCGAGTAGATATCCAACATCTTTATGTATTGAAATTGCTGACCCCAATGCATCGTGTACCCCACATTTGCTGTATTTTGTCAATTTATGTTACAATTTAAGTGGGCTGAAACTTGGAATCTGCTCTATTTCAGTACAGATATTGTTCTATGCCCAACCATGGGCTTTAGATAATAGAACCTAATTCCAGTTCTAGTGTTCGGATTGCCCAAAATTTGGTTTAAAAGAGAGATTGCATAGAGAAGATTCAAAAGGTATTTCCTTTTAAGTGTAAGTTTTACCAAGAAGAGTAGCTTTGTCCTCGACTTTTAAGCTCCATTAACGGATGTGCATTGCATAGCCTCACACAAAGAACCTGAAGCCAATGGCGAAGGGGAGGGGTAGCACTGTCGCGTGCCCACCCCCATCTTTTGGCATGAAGTTTTTCTTGACAATTTGGCTTTTATCTTTATGATAATGATATTTGTTACTTCATGTCCCTTTGAGAATTTATCATTATTGAGAACCTTTTTGAAGCCAAACTTGTTGATTTAGTATATTGAATTAGTCTTACCATATACCGTAAAACATATTCTTACATATCAATCTTTCTAACTCTTGTCGCTATAGATTTGTAGTAAAGAGTTGATTGCTGTTAGGGACGCTTTAATAAAGCGTCCCTAACAGCAAATTATCATAATTAAAAAAAACCTTACCTTGAATAACAAGAAAATGCCAAAAAAAATTAAAAAAGAAAAAAAGAAAATTGGGCCCGGGCCCGGCCCTAAATGTTGGGCCTAGGGCCTGGGCTTGGACCGGGCCCAGATATCCCCAGAATCAGGCCCGGCCAAGCCCGTTTGGCAGCCCCTTTGGCCTGGCCCCTGCCAGATTTGCTGGAGGCCCGATGGGCTTGGGCTAGGCCGGCCCAAGCCCGGCCCATTTGACACCTCTAAAGGCAGGTCAGCTCGTGAAGAGCATCATAAATGACTGCTTAGGTCTCCCTCCCAACATCCTCAAAGGATACAATCATGACCGAAGAGGAGATCACATGCAGGCTTATCATTACTTTCCAGCAACTGGGACTGAGAACATTGGAGCAGCCGAACATCAAGATGCTAACTGTGTCACCTTTGTGTTCCAGGATGACGTTGGGGGTTTAGAAGTTAGAAAGGATTCAGAATGGATTCCAGTGAATCCCGCTAAGGGGGCTTTAGTTGTGAATGTTGGTGATGTTATTCAGGTAACACGAGGTTTATATATTGAAGTATTTAAACGGTTACTCTAATATTATCTCAAAGTTTAACCTATATTTATCTTCCTCTGGCCTTGAAATGTATGCGCTAGGTGCTGAGTAATAACAGGTTTGTTACGAAATCACTTTAGATAAATATGTATATAACACGATAACCAAACAAGAGAATACAAGAAATATGAGAGAACTCAAATTCACTTTACACAAGTCAGATTTACAACGTTCCCTCAGGTGTATCTCTCAACTGTTATATTCCTTTACAAGGTTTAAGAGCGGGTTACACAGAGTGGTACATAAAGAAGGAAAGAGCCTTACTCCTTCCCCTTCTTCTACAGCGTAAACAGAGACAAGTGGATTGAACCATTATCACAGTTAACTAGAGAGATTGGGGAGCCGGCCAAGTACAGAGGATTCACACATAGGGACTACGGCGTTCTGAGGATGAGACAAAGGACTAATCCCTCAAGACCCGAAGAAAAATTTGACATTACCCACTATGCAATTCTTACTTAACAATTGACTTGGGCTTCATTCAGGTGTATGATTAATGTAATAATAAGAATAATGGAATAAAAGTGGAGCGCATTTATCGCTTTCGTGAGTGGATTTCTGCTTCTACTTTTTCAGGTCAGTGGAAGTCGCCAACAGCACATGCATCTACTAGATGTAAATTGTCTGGGAGAGATGTCACTTTGAGACTTGCGTGAGAGTGTATTGACTTTGTTTTCCTCTTCTTTTACCCAATTCGTTTAGTCACAACTGAAGTACTTGTAAGTGATGTTGATTTACAAAGTCACGCCATGTTCACAGCAATTAACCTCCAGAAGCGAAGAACAGTACAAGCTAAAACGGCAGAGGTCTATCGGAACCTAAACCGTGTTTCAGTAGTAATGCAGTCGAATTCTGACAAGGTCTGATATCGACACCAGGAAGAACACAGTGTTTGTTCCAGATTGACGAGAGCAGAGAGGAAGAATGAGATGCAGGCAGCTGACAGCTTTCCAATCAAATAGAAACTAACACTTCATTTCAAATTGATCTAGCCAATTAGACCAACATTTTTTCTGTCAAATTTCGGACCCAAAACGGGAGAAACACAACGAGGTATGAATATAAAAAAGAGAGAGAGACTTCCTGTCAGCTTAAGAAATGTGTATTGACCGAAAATATTGACTTATTTTGTACAATGGATACAACTACATTTAACTTGTATGATTTCATCTTCTTTCTTCTTATTCTACTTTCTGACCAGTTAAATTCAAATCAATACCTTCCTCTGTCTGTTCTAAGAAAGAAGTGATCCCAGTCATGCTTGTCAACTGTCCCAAACAAATTGTACTTCCAACTATACTCTTCATCAATGTCAAAACTAGAATTCTTCCCCTCTCTAATTCCTCTCCTAAGCATTTCCATTCTCTCAAGAACTCCTTTTACCGTGATGTCAAATGCATCTTCAAGTTTTTCCAATTTCGACCTCGGATCTGCATAGATCACCTTAGGTATCAGCCTTATAACCTCTTCTCTCATTGCTAATACCTTCGATTTCGGAATTTGGTTTAACACCTTCTCAATACTTACCTTCTTTTCCTTTACATCATCCTCGGGTATAAGCACAGAGTACTTGTTGAAATCTCTTGGCAAATGCCATAAATATTGGACATAAGCAGAACCAGGACTGAAGAAAACTGGAACGCACCCTGCCAAGATTGAATCAAAGGTCGAGCGCCTGGTGAATGAATCCCCCGAAGGTTGTAGACAGAAAACTGAGCTTTGAAACGTCTTCATCACATTAAGTGGCTTTTCACACTTGTTCTTATCGTTCTTGCATTCCAGCAACTTACACCTCCTCTGTGCTGATATGCACTGATCCATAATCTCACCGCGGATAGAGTCCTCAATGTTAGGCCTAGGTGCACCAGCAAAAGAAAACAGGATTCGCCTTCTCTGTCTCCTTACTTTGTTTTGCCACTGGATCACCTCGTTGTCGTTTGAAGGATGAAAATAGGTCGGATAAGGTATCGCAAAGTCATTGCTATTCCAAGGGCTTGACTCAATAGTTAACATTGTTACGTTCTTAAATTCAGGCAACACCATTAACTTGTTACCCCATGCAGATTCCTCATCAATCACTCTTCTGAAATCCCAAGTAATTCTTCCCGCTACTAGGAAATGATCACGGCCCCTCATGGCTTTCCACTCGGGCTTTTCCCTTAGCCATCTTGCCATATCAAGCGATGTCTTATCCCTGGTTGACATGTTGAAACCACCCCAGAGATAACGCGCAATGTCAAGGCCCTCATAGTATGGCACAAATACTGCTGAAGCTTTGGAGGAATCGTTCGTTAAGCACTCGTACTGTTTCATTCGGTTGTGGAATATGAGTTCTAAAGAGAATTGGTTAGTCGAAAACCAACCGGTTGGTAAGAAAACCCTTTGAGGATTCCCTATATCAGGACCAAGACCCATGTTGATCATGTACTGGCACATATCACTCCATCTGCTAAGAGATTTACACTGTTTGACCAAATCATCGTTGAATCGACTAGGAAGGTCATGAACATAGATATACCGGCCTGAGCATGATTCTCTTGGTTTGTTTCCGTTTTCGGCTCCATTCCTTCTCAATAAGGGCTCTGATTCTTTCTCAAGAGCCTGAATTTGCTCAATTGGTTCAATCCAATCCTTCTGAGAAGATATATTTTTGGTGGGCTTTTCCTTCTCCTCCATAATAACATCTGTGACATTTCTTGATGCATTGCTACCCTGTTTTGTGCTAGTGATTGAATTAGGATGACTAGGGACATGAACAGAATTAGAGTTGGGTAATGCACTGGAATTTGCATGGCTTTTGGTGTCGACGTTTCTTGTGAGGCCAGGGACAGACGACCAATCATAAACATAAAGCAGTATGTACCAAAAAACAAACAACGTAAAAACCACCAACCAAAAATGACTGCGGCACCTTGTACTGATCGGATTATCCATCGAAATTCGTCGGATGATCTTCTGCGCTCAGAGAGAGTAGCCTTCAATGGGTCATCAAAAACTCCGTGTAAGACCATAGAAGATGGGTTGATCGAAAATATAAGACGTTCGTGTATGTAAATGTGGACAATTTTCTGCGAAGGAATGCCAGAATTCAACAGGAAACCGTGTGGGAGAGAGGGAGGGGTGGGGGGGGATTGAATGTTGAACATGAAGGGTTACATCCAGCTATATGACCTCTCAAAAGTGTGGCAGAACGTCTGGTTGAACCTGTTAACATTCCGTTGAGTCGTTAGTCGTTGGCCAATCTAATATACGAAACCAACCTCCTTCGCCCTGCGCCTAATGTGGCATCCTCCCATTTGTCATTTTTAATCTAACGGATCAAAATAATGTATAACCTTCGCTTAAACATATTTAAAATCACTCTCACGGACACGTCAATATAATTATTTCTTTCATTTATATGTTTTATTTTGGGTCTTTTTATTCTATACAAATAATCTTTTAAGGTCAAATTCAAATTTTCTGAAAATAATACACTAATAAAACTCTTTCCTTTTAAAAAAATTTCTCTATTTTTTGCCTTGTTACTTTTTTCTCCTTCGCTTCTCTATAAACTTAGAGTCTGTTTGAAATCACTTCTAATTTTTGTTTTCTGTTTTCAGAAAAATAAAAACCAAAATCAGTTTATTTTTTAAAAACAAATATGTTTGATTACCCAATTTTTATTTTGAGTTTTTTTTTCGTTTGGTAGTGGTGATATTTTGAGTTTTTTCTTTGGTGGCGGCGGCGGCGGATGCAGTGGAGGCGGGTGCAGTGGCGGCATTGTCGGTGGTGGTCTCAAAATAAAAACTAAAACTAAAAACTCAAAATTCCAAAATGAGAGTTTTAAAAAACAGCAATGTTTTAAAAATTATTTTTCAAAATTGAATAAAAAAAATAAAAATTGTGTGTCAAACGCGTTGTTTTTTTTTTTCAGTTTACAAAACTGGAGAAAAAACTGAAAACTTGGGTCTGTTTGAAATAACTTACAGTTTTGGTTTTTGGTTTTTAGTTTTCAAAAAAAAATCAATATTAGTTTAGTTTTTATTTTTTATAAAAATAAATGAGTTTTGATTACCTTGTTTTTATTTTGAGTTTTTCAATTTTGGTATTTGATTACCATGTTTTTATTTTGAATTTTTTTTTGTGGTGGTGGCGGCGGCGGCGGCAACAGCGATTGTGGCGAAGGGGCGAGGGCGGTGGTGGTGGTGGTGGTGGGGTGATGGTGGCGATGGCGGCGGTGCTAGCAGTAATGGTGGTGGTGGTCTCGAAACAAAACTGAAATCTCCAAAATTGTGGTTTTAAAAAACAGTCATGTTTTAAAAACTAATTTTCAAAATTGAAAACTGTGCGCCCGCGATTTTTTCTCTAATTTAAAAAACTGAAAACTTAAATGTTGTCAAACGTTACCTTAAGAGTATGTTTGAAACCCTTGTAGTTTTCGGTTTTTAGTTTGCAAAAAAACAAAAACTAAACACCTATTTAGTTTTCATTTTTTACCAAAAGAGGTTGATGTTCGGTTGGAGGTTTTTATTTTGATTTTTCTTTGGTTATTTCATTTTTGCAATTTCTTCCTCAAAAATTATCTTCTTCTTCTTGAACTCTTCATTCTTCAACAGAACATTTCCCACCACCCTATCGTCAGCTACCACCACCACCCTATCGCAGACTGTCGCCACCATGAATCGATCCACTGATGATTCTTCATCGAGCCTCAACGACGAAATGTCAAAGACCCTTATAACCCATAGATCTGACAACCGTGGTGGCTTAGGCATAGGAATCTGACAGCCAACCCAGAGATTTTTGGACAGGGGAAGTAGGTTGTTGGTAGTGGAGTTGTTCTGACAACCGGTGGTCGGTGGGCTTTGATGGATTGTGGCAGTTGTGATAACCGTTGTTAGTGGTGGGTGCATGTGCGGCGGGAGGGGGGATGGTGGCTAAGTGGGGGGTTGGTGGTGGTGATGTGGCTGACGGTCAGTGGTCAGGTGGATTTTAATGGGTCCTCGTGGTCTTTATAACCACTGATGATGGTGTAAGCGTGTGTGAGAGGGGGGGAAGGTGGCTACGGTGGCGACGTGGTAAAGGTTTGGTGCTGCCAAAAGGAAGTATCTATTTGGTGGGAGAATAGTTGGAGGTGTAATTGGCAGCGGCGCTAAAAATGGGAGGAATTATGGTGGCCCTGGTGGAGACACTTGGGGGGGGGGGGGGGGGTTGTTGGTCATTGTGGCAATGTCATATTAGATCTGGTAGTTGTGGTGGTGCTCTGTGTGTGATGGGGGTTAAATTGATGCTCATTTTTTTTGTTTCTAACAAAGTTTAAAGGTTGGATCTCAAAATAAAAATTAAAACTGAAAATTCAAAACTCCAAAATGAAATTTTAAACAACAGGGTCAACTTGTCAGCTAGTTAAAAAAATTGAGGGGAAAAAAACCAAAAATTATCTACCAAATGTGTTTTTTTCTTGATGTTACTAAATTGAAAACTAAAACTCTATCAAACGTTAAAGTGACTTACAAAGTAAAGAAGATGTGCAAGCGGTACCCGACGACAACTGTTGTAATGGCAAACGAGCAAGGATGACAGCCCTTTGAATAACAACGGTTACGTTCAAGTTTTTACATACTCTTATATTCTAGTGTCCAACAAAAAATCATGTTCATTAAATTGAGTCCACAAGGTATAAAAACAATCAACAATCACTTATTTTTAGCTGATGTGGAACATGTATCTTAGATACCATCGTTCCCTCCTCTCTGGTTTTACACTTCGAGTGTTCTAACTTTTTGGTTGCAAACACTGAATATCTGTGAAGATCAAAAAAAGAAAACAAACAAAAGCATCGTTGAATTTAAACTATATATATATATATATATATATATATATATATATATGATGGAGAAAAAATAACTACAAATAAAATAAAACAAATAGGAAAACAAGATAGCAGAGCTCAAGAAGGCGCGTTTGTAGTCCAACGGTTAGGATAATTGCCTTCCAAGCAATAGACCCGGGTTCGACTCCCGGCAAACGCATCCATTTAACATTTTTTTGTTTTTTGCGACGGCTCCTGGATACGGCTTTAGCAACACAAATCGAGGAACACATACAAAATCCAAACGGATCGTTTTCGACCAATCAGATATTTTCCCGGAAAACAAACCACAGCCTCAAAGGGCAAGAAGCGCGCAAGTACTTAATTCGTGAGTCTCAAGTTCCGTGGTCAAAAACTTCCCTTACTAGCAGCGGCAGCACCTATTTTCCGAAATTGTCGGCCTGGTCACTTTGATGGCCGCTGGCGCGACCACCTACGCATCACCACACGTGATTGGGTCCACCGTAGTTGAGCTATCCCGTAATTCGCGGTCCGGAGCCCCTTTCTCGGTCCGAATCTCCAGCCGGAGCAACGGTGTGTCGACTCGCAGCGGGATGGACCCTCCTTCGGCTGTGGCCGAGGGGCCGTCGTGCTTGTTTGTTGGGCCTATCGAAACCGCCAGCAAAGAAACCCTTGAAGCCCTTTATCGCCAAGTAAGTTAATTTCAACTCTTTTAGTGACAAATGTTGTGCGAAAAAATATGAACTCGTGTGTTGCTTCTTGAGCGTGATGCTGTTTCTATGTTTCAATATCTTGTTTTTCTACTGGAGAGCGATATTTGACTCTATATTTGTCGCTAAAGCTCTTTAAAGTGTCGTTATGTATGCACATTAGTAAAAATACTGGAGCTCAAATGGTCAACGTTGAGCTTAAAGTATCAATTCTGTTTTTGTTTTATTTTAGGAATTTGAATACTAGGGTTGTTTGATAAAATTGAAATAAAACCATCACAGCTGAATTTTTAACACCAAAAATTAAGTTGACATGTTTGCTAAACTAAATGCTCATGTCCGAAAATTGTAGCAATTTATACTTGGCTTAAGCTTTTAGGTCATACTGGTCTCATCCGCTATGTCTGGGCCATTTGGTTGGACATTTGGGCTCCCATTATTATTCCTAAAAGTACATACCATTTATAGTCCACAATATTCTTGTTGCCTAAACCATGATGGTTGTGTTGGCAATGGTGGTGGTAGTAATTGTGGCAGTGGTGCAATACTAATGTATACCATTGGTTTGGAGAAGGCGGTCATAATGGTGGTACTGGCGGTAGTGGCAGTAATGGTGGTGGTGGTGGTAACAGTAGCGGCATGGTGGTCGTGATGGTGCTCAAAGTGTGGTGGTGTTGAGGTTAAAAACGACATGGTGGTGACAATAGCATGATGTTAGTGGTGGTGGCAGCGATGACAGTTGCATAATAGTGGTCGTGGTGGTGCCGGTGACAGTGTCATGGTAGTGGTTGTGGTGGTGGCAGCGGCTGGTGGTGGTGGACGTGGTGACGGTGGTGGAGTGGTGGACATGGGAGAGGACCATCCTAAATAAGCTAAAATGTCGAACCTGGTTTTAGAATGTTGAGCAGCTGAGAGGATCTTTTGGGCTGCTTGAGGTTAATGTAGGGGATTGGTTCAGAGATCTAATTGCAGGTGTGTGAAATGTAAATTGATGAAGTGGAAGGGGAGGATAGTTTACTACTTCCACCTAAAGTTCCTTAGAAATCACACCGTAGTCCTCTCGAGCCTAACGAAGACATTGCTAGTCAAGTTTGGATAGATATCCTTTGGCTCGATGCCAACTAGAGCTCAAGTTTCCACCCTCTAGTCATATTGAATGTAGCTTAACTGGTTCATCTGCCACCCTAGAGATACTTGCAAACAGAATGGAATTAAGTGTGACCACAATTGCTACTACTAACTCATAGGTTTCAGCAGGATCTCTTCTAGCAGCAAATTTTTTAATATTTATATGACTTCTATCTCATCTTCAACCAAAATATATTAGTCTTTATGCTTTTAAGGTCTTGACACCAAATGTACAAGTTTATGTTATTTGTTATAACTAATTGAACTTGAGTGTTCTTGTCCTAGGCACGGGAAGCATATTACAGCGGGAAACCTTTGATAGTTGATGACATGTTTGATAGAGTAGAGGTAAATTAATTTTTATGTTGTTGTTCAACTCCAAACTGTGGTGTTTATGCTGTGTACTTACATATAGTAGCACAACTGAAACAGTTACAATTACGATGGTATGGTTCGAAAGATGTTGTCAAGTATCCCCGTTGCAGTCTTCGGCGGCAATCAACTTACGCTGATGCCGAGGTAATTTCTTTTTCCCTTTGTTCCCCCAAATCACTTAATACGTGAAAAGTTTCTACTTGCCATAATATTACCGTCACCTGCAACTCTGAGTATTTCATTACAATCACTTTTGGGTCAGAGTCCTGAAAGATAATTACTGGGATTTAACTATGCTGAGGTGGGGCATTTTAAAAGACTTTGTTGCCTTCTGTTGCCTCTCAAAAAGTTAGATTCTTCGAACTTGTTTCTTTTGTTCTTGCTGATGTATAAGACCTCTCGGCACACTGCACTCAATGCATGATACACTGACACTTGTTGCGTCACTTCTTTTAATAAATGCAACATAAGATTTTCCTCCACTTGAAGATTGAGTGACGTGGATGTAGGGCAGGAAGATCCTTCACAGGTTTTCGCATTAGCAAGCGTCTGGCTATTGTTTCTTGGTTTTGGCTGTTCAGCATGTCTTGTGCCTATCTTGTACACTATTGGTCAAGCATATCAAGATGCATCCAGTTCAGTATATACATATAGCAGCCAAGCTTCTGCACTGGAATTTCTTGCGACGCTGAATGGCATACTCTTCATGATGTTGGGTTCCATGATCGGCTATCCAGTTGCTTCGGCTTCTGGTAAGATTTTCTGAAGTATTCATTGATATGTACTCTTTTTTTTAACGTGCCCACAAGCAGGCCTAACACGGTAGATAGGCTTTTTCTTCAATAGGGACTTTGGTACTGTATCTTCTGGGAGTTTTCTCTTTTATACGATTTGTCTTATATGGTGAATCTTGCAGTTGTCAAGTACGTAAAGAAAGTTTAGGTTCCATGCCAGGTATAGGCATATTCGTTGCATACCATATACGTCAATCTTTTTCGTTGATCTCATGGAACTGAAAACCAATAGGTCCAAGTTTAATTTAGGGTTGATTGTTATTCTAATGGTTTCATACAATCATCAACACAAATCAGAAGGTTGCAATGTATTTTGTTGGAGATGTCTAGAGAATATCACGAATACAAGAAATGGAAGTAGACATTCCTGGAACTGTGACGTACACTTTGTGCAAGATGTTACATTCTGTGGTAGCTAGGGTCTTGCTTACAGCTCACAGTACGCCGAGCGCAGCTTGGAGTAGCATTCTTTCATGGGCGTTGAGCCGTTGATTTGTGATAAATGACTGCCAGTGTACTGTTTTACTTCACAAAACCTCAAATTTTCTCCCTTATTTGAGAATTTCTAACAGTTGGAGCACTTCGTGGCCTTTGGCAAAGTGACTTGGTGGCGCTGAAAGGGGCATGCCCAAATTGTGGAGAGGAGGTCAGTTAATCAAAATTAGCATATCTTAGTTTCGACTTTAATTATATGTTTTTATTTTCTTTCAATTCTTTGTCTTTCTTTTAGTCTCATATGTGAATGTCCAACTTTTATCCCATTAACTCTTCAAGCTTTGATGGCAGGTGTTTGCATTTGTAAGATCGGATCAGTCTAATAATTTCCCCCATAGGTTAGATTGCCACGTATGTGAATGCTCCATAGAGTTCCGCACCAAGGTTGAGGTATATAGCTCAGTTCTTTCTTTTGTTGTTTTTTTTTTTTTCCCTTTTAGTCTTTGTCCTTCCGACACTTGATCGTTTTATTTATGCTAGAGGATGCATATTGTGAATTAGGAAGGTAAATAGCACTTTACGACCGATACTGTGGGGCAATTACACTTCACATTTGTAAATTTCAAAGACAGTTTGAGAAATTGGGCAAGAGCCTATTGGGAAAATATCACTAATGGCTGACGAGGAAAAGCCTCTAGTTTGTTCGAAATAGCTGTATCCTTGAGCTAAAGGTTACTAGATTTTGGTTTTGCCAAATCTCTCAAAGACCGTGGGGTTTTGCACCATTTAAAACTACCTGAAGTGAGGTGTTTGCCGTAGAGTGCAGGGCTGAATCAATCAACCCAAGTTGAGTGATGAGGTTCTCTCTTTCAAGTTAACGGGAAACTTGCAAATGAGATGAGACCAAGGTTTTGAGGAAATTACTTGAGATAAATGGTTCACCGGTTTTAAGTTCTCACTATCGGGTGCTCGCTATGTGTTTTGGTGCCATAAAGCAAATTCTATGATGTTAGTTATACAAGTAAAATTCATTCAAATATCCGCACCAGAATACATCCTATGCACACGACATGTTGGTTTTGTCTCAGTGCTTGCTTCTGAGTATGAGAATATTTTGCCTTTGGAATTTCATGCGGCAATTTTTGCCTTCAGAATACTCACCTTGGTTGGTGATTAAATGTGCTTCTCTTGCTAGGTTTAATTTCCAGCGATGAAATTAACCGAGAGAAGAATGGGAAATTAGCTGCTTTAGACAGACCTCACCAATTATTTGGTGGCCACTACGAGCCTGTTTGGAATAGATTCTGAGGTGGTCAAACTTGATTTAATCTGGATTAAATCAGGGTGCTAGATGTTTGGCAAACACCATCTATAGCTTGAAACTAATTTTGCTTAAAACAGCTTAAGGTAATTTTGAAAGTTGATCAAGATTTAATCTGAAATTTGCTTTCGAAAATGAATCCCAAACAGGGCTTAAAATTTTGTGCATTTGCTCTTTTTAGATTTTTGTTTAGATGTCCTCCATAGGTTTGTATGTGGTCTTTGAAATAGCTATCTGGTTGTACACAAATGAGGTGCTCTGCTTTGTATCATACTCTACTGGTGAAACTAATTACAAGCTTGCAATGGAAGCTGGTATTGCCTGCATCAGCAGCGATATATATCACTAATTATAGAATTTTGTAAAAAGGCTATGTTCTCTTCCACACAGAGTGGATGAAATGAGGGTTGCTTTTCTTTCCCATTTTGTCACTAATGTTAATGTGGATATTCTGTTGTGCTTCACGTGTGCTTTCAATGTGCAGCAATCCAGCTCAATACCAGGCAGACGCTGGGTTTATGGCCGGATCTACTTAATTCAGCGTAAAGGCAGGAGCAGACGTCAAAGATGGATGTAAGAGCATATATGGTCCTGCGCCCCATTTGATCGATTACCAAAGGCTCGTGTACAGTGCTGGATTCTTTCTTTCCCACCTTCCCCTTATGGGCAAGTTGTAACCACTCGAGAAGTAATTTTGACGATCACTGCAGAAACTTGTGATATGGAGTCTAACTGATATCAATACCTCTTCATAGAATTTTGAAACTGGGCACTCTGGGGGATGTGGTTGGTCAAGAAATCCGTATTCGTTGGTTTAGAGGTGGATTTGTTGCTACAAGAGACATTGTTGATCATTCATTACACAGCACCTGCTAGTAGAAAATAAGCAAAAATTACTAATTCAGTGGCAAGAGCTGTTCCATTTTTCTTCTTTCCCCCTAAATTAACAAGCAACAAATCTTTGCAGTGGACTATGTCGTGTCAGCAATATTGTGCATTTTGCAGCTGGTGTTAAATTGTTGATTATAGCATGGTCCAACTGTTTGGTAACCACTGCATTGCTTAAAATGAAGCTGAAGGAGTAAATATCACCAGAACAACTATTCTTCGTTGAACTGAAAGCTTGTACATTTCAACGCACCGAGAGTAACACATACTGCAATCGAAGTGATACATAAAACCACCATTCCTCTCTTCTTTCTGAGAACTGAATGAAATAAACGAGGAAAAGAGGGAGGGATGGAAGCCAAGCCAATCAGAATTGTGCCAAGCTACGAGCTAGGGTCCAGGCAAGCTGGACAAGGAAGAGCGTACTAGAACTAGAAGCCTAAAATTCCTGTTGGAAGAGAAATCTATACGTGACCACCAAAAACTTGTAGGCTGTCCAGAGGAGACAAATTAATCATGAACACGTAAGCGACATGAGAGATGCACATTTAGTAAGTAATCATGCGTGGTTGCGTTCAAAAAGAACCTTTGCCTTCGGCACATTTGGGCACTCTATGTGCCACTTCTATCCACTAAAGATGTCGCACCAGATAAGAGGCAATGGCCTCAGAGGCGGGAGCAATAGGTAGCACAGGAGGCACGTGCCTGTCTGCTGCCGTCCAGATCCTCCGTACTCCACGTACAGCCGCCAACATGGTCGATGACCAAAGCAGGTGGACTATCCACCTCCACCGCTTAGTACATCACCGGCTTCTGGCAAACACAATTTGATATCTGGTCTCTTCTCCCTCCACCTCTTTTCTTTCCGGTATCCTAAATAAGTGTTAGTATCCACCGGTTTTTTTTTTTTACCAATGGCCTCAAGAGAGGGTTGATTGCTTTTGATGATGGTTAGTGGTCTGTTGGTGAGGACCGGAGTAGTGAATTACTTTCCTGGCCAGCAATCTCTGTTCCAAATTTAAAATTTTGACTCAACCTTATTTTATCTCCATTACGCATATGCACTGATAATATAATTGTCTACTGCATTAATAGTTTGTTCAACCAGTCTGTCAAAAGGATTTACAGAACATGTGAAAAATCGAGAAATGGAAGAAGCAAGTCACTTCAGGTAGTTGAAACCAAGTACGCGGGTCACCGCGACTGGATTATGGGCATTAAAACATGCAGAGGGAAAAAGAAATGGAAGAAGCAAGTTGCCTTCTGTACCACAGACTCTTACAAATAACATGCCTATGCCCACCGTAGAATTGAGTAAAAAAAAAATGAATCTATTCTCCACCATTCATATTTTAATTTCCTCCAATACGTCAATCCCTGTAATAGCGAATAACACCTAAATTTATCTCCAACAATAATTGCCTTAGAGTTTTGTGATCTTACTTCACAAACAAAGAAAACCATCTTCAATATGCTACTGATGCTCGTCTAGCAAGGCATATGCATCCACTTGGGAAGTATGTATGATCTACCAGATCATACAAAAGTGCCTGCTCATAACCCATTTGTTATGTATGACTACAAAATTTTGAACTAATTCTTTTTTCATTTTTTTTTTATTGGAATCCATCTTGATAATGCATAACAGGAAGTGTAGCAGTACCACGTGTAACTTGCTTTTTATAATTTTTTTTGCATATATTTTCTTTGATATATCACTAAGGGGCTCTTGACAATTTATTCTTTGATCTTCATGCTATAAAACCAACCACCTTCAACGTGTGGCAACGAAGTTAGTATACCTTCAACCCCTTTGCTAAATAATACCTTCAACCCCTTTGATCAAAGGCAGAATATTAAACTAGTGTTTGACATTATAATTAGGTTACATGTTAAAAGTATGCTTTGCAACGTCAGTGAGAACAAATTGTGTATGTGAGATCTTTTAAGAAATAATAATTCTGTCTTCCGTCTATCATTGTCGAGAATCCTTAACACTAAAGCCATAATATATGTGAGCAGATGTTTCAAATCATTTCTGTCCATGTCTGTACTGTTCATCACATTACTGTTCATTCCAATGAGAAGAATAAGTAGTATTATCATCTATCCAAAAGTTATTGAATAAAATAGAGTCATACTTTTGGCTGCTTTTACTACTATGTGTATTCAGTGCCCGGGGGGAAATTGGAGAATGAACTGTATGAATTGTGGGCTATTGGTTAATTTGCTATCATGTCGAAGAAGATTTGTAGTTGCTGCGATATATGAGATCCCTAATTGTCTATCCACAACTTTTTGTCGTGAGTTCAGCGCATTTCATACTCATTATTCTAGTAGGTCACCCTTTCGTGATCGAGTCGGGGATCTTCAGTGAGGTGATTGAAGTGGAAGACCGTGCACAACGCTCAACATTCACAAGTAAAACTTTTCTTGATGGCTTTACATGTTACCTTGTCTACTTTACCGGCTTACATCAGTTCGTAGCACGGATCTAAATTAATATAAAAGTTCTTTGTAGGGAAATTTGGTTCAGACTTCCAATCTTAGAATGGTGGTTGCAACTTGTTCACCCGAGCATATGCTACGGCAGTAGTTCCATACGAACCCTAAACATTCAAATCCACGTTTTTGCTTTTCTTTCTTTCTTATTGTTAAAAAGTCAAATGTTCATAACTTAAAAGGCCCCCAGAAGAAGGGACAACTCATATACCAGCTGAATAAAAGGGCCAAAGAACTACCTATTAAGAATGTGCTTCAGCCCAAAAAGCTGACCACCACTTAGAGTTGTCAAAGGGCCGGGCTTGGGCCGGCCCAGCCCAAGCCCATCGGGCCTGCTGTGGGGCCGGGCCGGGGCCGGGCCAGTGGGGCTGCCAACCGGGCCGGGCCGAACCAGGCCTGCCGAAGGCAAACCTAGGCCCAGTCCAGGCCCTGGCCCTAGGCCCAATATCTAGGGCCGGGCTTGGGCCGGGCCCGGGCCCTTTTTTTTTTTTTTCTTGTTATTCAATTTTAAATTTCATCTCTAGGCAATATTCACAATTTAACGAACCTAATTTTTATCCTTTTATTTCATTATAAGTAATATACATATATATGTATGTATGTATATACATATTTATTTGTTAGCCATTATATTTTTTATTATATGTTAAATATTTTCATACTCTTCTTGGTGAGCTTTATTAATAAAATCTTAACACATAACAATTTATATAGAAAAATAATAAATGTGTTCATAGGCCCTCCTCCTTTTATCCGGGCTTGGGACCGGCTGCTTGTAAACAAACAGGCGAAGTTACCTATTTTTTTATATATACGAAAAAATATATATCTTGCTTGTAAAAATTTATTTTATATATATGGAAAAAAAGTATATTTTGTGAAAAAATTTATTCTTAAAACTCTAACAATCAAAATAATAATGCATGTCTATCCAAAATATCAGCAATCAAAGATCAAGAAATCTGCAACGTCAACCAAAAGGATCAAAAGAGGAAAATAAAAACAAATTACCTAATCATCCAGAAGTACTTCAATATCCGAGTCACTGCTCTTCCTATCATCAATCGGTTTATCTTGCTCGCGGTATTTCGCATCAAGATAATCCTTCCAACATACACATAGCTCGAGCGACTCGGGGTTAAGACGACTCCTCCTGTCATCCAAAACCCTCCCGCTGGCTGAAAATGCCGACTCTGAAGCAACCGTGGAGGCTTGCACTGGCAGTACATCCCGTGCAATTTGGGATAAAGTTTTATACATGTTTTGATTTTGTTTCCAAAAATTTAACAAATTAAAATTAACCTGTTCTTGCCTTGATAAATCAGAATAATGATCAGTATTTGCATATACACCAATCTCATTAAAAGAGGAAAAAGTATACGAACCTGCCGAATTAGAAGTACCTTCACCTGGTAGTTGTCTTGCTACTAGATGTTCAAAGCCCTGAAGGTATGGCGCATAATACCTCTCAACAGTGGATGATGATGTAGCTCGCCCGCGCACGTCAGCAGAATTACGATAGACGTTGAACAAGTCCTCAAACCTCTTGCTCACTTTTGCTGTGAATGCGGTTGTCTCCTCTGCTGTGTAGCACATTAATTTCGATATCTCTTGTATCGAGGCGTTCACGCCATGCAACTTTAACCTAGGATCTAAACAAGTAGCCACAGTAAAAATAGCAGGCAGTTTACTCCAATATTTATTAAATTTTTGATCCATCACTTTTACTATTTCCTTAAAGGGTCCTATATATCTCCATTTTGTTAACATTGTAGCCATCTTCAGAATTTCTATTACAGCGAGAGGAGAGGTGGGATAGTACGTACCAGACAATAAATTGGTAGACGTGTAGAATACCTCCAAAAATTCAGCTAGGTATGTGGCCATCTGCCATTCCTCTTGAGTTGGCAAGCCGGCTGGGAACTGGGTTAGTAGAAAATGCGTATAGACTTCTCGGTATGCCAGAATGTGTAAAAGCATGTGGTATGTAGAGTTCCACCTGTGGACCACATCTGTAACTGCTCTCCTGCGAGGCATATTATATTGAACACACAACGTTTTAAATTGTTGTGTTCTCGGACTCGAGCTATTAACATACGCTGTCATACCCCTCATTTTGAGAAGAATATCTCCTGCAGCAGCTAAACCATCTTGAACAATTAAATTAATAATGTGACAAACACAGCGAACATGAAATAATTCACCATTAAGTACAGGTTGAAGCGTCTCCTTTAAAGCTGCAACAGCAACTTTATTATTAGAAGCATTATCAAAACTAACACTCATAATCTTATCCTTAATTTTAAATGTGGTGCATGCTTTTAATATAAGAATAGCAATGTTCATTCCATCGTGCGGATAAGGGAAGTGCTCGAAAGCGATGATTCTCTTGTGCATAACCCAATCTGCATCAATCCAATGAGCGGTCACACAAGAATAACTAACAAAAGTAAAGGAGATTGCCAAATATCAGAAGTAAGACTAACTTTACCGTCAAATTTATCGAAATAATCGATAAGGCGTGCTTTAGCAGCATTGTACTGTCGGAGTGCATCGGATCTAGTTGTGTTTCTATGAACCTTTTTGTACAAAGGTTGAACGTATGTGTTCATATATCTAGAGTGCTTAGGATTATCGGCAAAAGAAAAGGCTTGTTCATCATGAATAACAAATTCAGCGAGACCGTCTCTTTGCTCTCGCTGATTATAAACAAATAACTTACCGTCAAAAGATAACTGCGTTTGGGTAGGTTCGACGTGGCCTTGTCGAGGTGCACACTGAGGGTAATGCCTGTTAAGATGTCCATTACCACTACCAGACGAAAATAATTTAGCACAGTACTTACATCGAGCTTTTCGGATGCCGTCCACCGTAACTTCATCAAAATGATTCCAACACTCGGCTTTCTTTTTTTCCCTTTTGGACTTCTGGCTCATTACCGGAGGCATTGCTCGGCCCTTCTTCATCATGACCAGGCATAGGGTTGAGATTATGCCACGGAGTAGTAGCTTCGCCAACCGAGCTGCGTCCTTGACTATAATGCGGGGGGTCTTCATCAGGCGTGTATTCAAAATCTGGAATGTTTTGATTGAACTCCCAATTGGCTTGGGTATCTATCATACAGCCTGTACTCATTCGTCCAGGAACGAATGGTTGTGTTGGTGCTTGGATTGGTGTTTGTGATGGCCGTGGCGCTGGCGCTTGTGCTGGTGGTGGTGCTTGCGATGATGATGATGTTTTTCGTGATGACGATGCACGCCTCATTTTCTTCAATAATCCAGCCATATTTCACGCTAAACTTTGTAAGAGTAACTAAATACACAAGTATAAGAGTAGTAATAAGAAATAACAATTAAAAGAATGAACGAGTAACAAATATTAGAGAGTTAGTAATTAAAAAGAATTTAGCAAGACTAGTAATTAATAAACAAGAGTATTAATTAGTAAATACTAGTAGTAATTAGCAAGAGTAGTAATTGGAGAGGAAAATAGTAGCAAAGCTTGTAGAAATATAGAATGTTTAGGTAAGAGAGAGTAAGAAGATTGGTGTGAAAAATTAGAGAGAAATGGTGTGAATTTATAGATTTTAGAAACTTCACAAAAGACCAAAATACCCCTACAAACTATCCGTTTATAGTTGTTGGGGAGGGTAAGAGTGTAAAGGAGTTGAAAAATATAGGTTAGACTAAAATACCCCCCAAACTAGCCGTTATATTGCTGTTGGGGGGGTAAAAGTGAAATTTTGGAAAAGGGGTGGAAGAAAGGGGGGGAAAAACAAAAAATTCAAACAAGTGGTGGGGCCAAAACCGGGCCAGACCCGGGCCGCAGACCGGGCCAAAACCGGACCGACTTCGGGCCGGGCCGGGCTTTTTCACAGAATCTGAAGGCCTGGTCCAGGCCCAGGCCCCAAGCCCGCTTGTGCTGGGCCGCTACTATTCATGGACGGGGTCGGGCCAGCCCGGGCCAGAACCGGGCCGGCTACTATTCATGGACGGGGCCGGGCCAGAACCGGGCCGGGCCGGGCCTGCCCACGGGCCGCCCGGCCCGTTTGACAACTCTACCACCACTACATAAAAACCCTACGATGCACCGTACAGGAATTAGCATCACCAAAAACTACTAAAAAGGCGCTAGTTTTGCCATTACTTGGAAAGGCATATTCTGGGAATAGGGCTCCCAAACTTTAATAAGCATGATTTTACTGCCTTTAAAGTTTGTTCTTACATTTATAGACCATTCTGCAAATCATTTAGAAAAGCATTTGTTCTTTCCCGTCATTCTATGAAATGACCTTTTTATGCTTGTTACTGATAGTGAGAGAGAGGAAATGCATTAGTTACATGGCTTATGATGCTCATTTGGATCATTTACATTTTCTTAAATTTTAACCGAGTGTATGCGTTGTTGTGCCTTGATTGATTACTCGTTAAGGATTTATTTTTCTGCATGTTTAAATTAAAATATTATCTCTAAAGTTTTAAGCACCGCCCAGTGTCCAGAAACTGCTCGTGCCCGACTCCGCAGAGTCTGCCTCCACTTGTCTCTCCATGGAAATGCATGACAAGAGCAACAAAGCACCTCCGGCTACGATTATATGAGTAAGCAAAATATGTCCCGAGGACTCAGCATAACAAGTCTTGCCGTAAAGGCACAACGCAGGAAACACAGCTTGAGAGACACGAAACCACCTCTCCAGCATCAAAGATCAAGAGATCATGACCGAGGTCCATCATCAGGAATCCAAAAAAAGCTCCCAACGCCTGTCAAATAAAAATCAGACCACACATGGCCCCACCAAAAATACCTTCATATTGAGACTACTACCAACAGGCGCACAACCACAAACACAAAAGAGAGCTGATAGGTCGAAACATCAATTCTGCCAACGCAAGATACCCACTACACCCAATCAACCAGATCCGTGATTGACAAAACAAAAACACCAAGGACGGTCACTGCATCGCAATATCATGCAAGATGTAGGAGGGGTGCACTGAACTGATCTCGCTGAGATCTGCACACCCACCACAAGCTACAAATGTCAGAAATTGGACACCGTAAAAGCCACAGAGTAGCCTAAGCTACAACACAAATTGGACACCGTAAACACACCACAAGACCTAGAACAACATAAAAGAAACGAAGGGGAGTCTGATAGGAACAAAGATCCAACCCAGAATGACGGCAAGATGTGGAAGCCCACAGTACAGTCATAAAGGCAACAAACTTGGATATGATGAAACCAAGCAAAACAGATCGAAATCAAAAACCAAGAGAGGCTAGCCAAAATAAAGATCGTCAATCAACTGAGCCGAACAGATGATTTTGTCCTCATCATCCGAGAATCTTCATGAAGAAAATAAATAGAATGTAAAGGCAAAAGTTCTTTTTTTTTTTTAACCAAGCACAAATTCTGCACTATGAATGTCGTGAAACCAAGCAGTGATTCAGATTATCAAGAAAAATCATTCAATCAACAAGAACCTAAACTCTTTGAAATGCCAAAAGGTAAAGTAGAAATTATGCAAGCAGCTTAACGTGGGAGCCCTGATCAGTCAACAGAGCATTTCCCCCATAAACCAATCTGGAGTTCAAAACAAAATTTCTTAACCTAAATTTAAAAAAAAAAAAAAAAGAGTCGTGCTAAATTGCCACTTAACTCGTGATTCAATTATTCAATGGAGACTAAATTGCTATGATGCTGACGAGTAAACATCACCAACACATCTATTTTGCCTTGAACTGAAATACTGCACAGTCAAGTAAATCGAAGTGTAAACTATAACAACAGGAATTCTGAATTTCCTCCTTGGTTTCAAGGAACTGAAGTTAAGCCTCGTACAAATCCAATAGGTAACCGAAGTATTCTTCTGACTGAGGCAAAGAGGGAGGGAGACGGAAGCCATGCCAATTAGAAGTGTGCCAAGCTGTATACTAGGGTCCATGCAAGCTGGACAGCAAAAATAGAGAACTTCAGATGTTAGAAGACCGTTAGAGAACACTTTGATCTGGGGGGTGGGTGTTTTGGTGGATTTGAATGTGGGGGTGTTGGGGTATTTACCAGAAAGACCGTAATAGAAGCAAAAAGCCCCTCTTGGAGGAGAGTTCCATGACCACCAAAATCTTCTTCATCGATCTTTAGTATCATCGCATAATAACCATAGATAATCCCAGACGAAATAATCAGGAACCTGTAGGCAAAATCAAAGATTCCAATTGTCTTTAACCAGAATATATTCCATTGGGAGCAAATAACATGTTGCGACTTGGCAATTGACATGCCAAAGCACGTTAACAACATTATTGGTGACCCAGAGCTGTACATCGTGATTCATTTTCAACTCTACGGATAGCGAACTGAAAGAAACTAACCAAGCATCAGCTAGTTGAAGCACTTAAGATGTAAGCAGAGTACTTAGGGTAATATTTCGTATGTAATACTTCAGTTTTTCTCGTGCAGATACGAAGACAGGTAGCTAAGGTCAACCTGTTCCACAAAAAGACTACACAGAAGAGGTAAGACCTTTCAACTTCC
Source organism: Escallonia herrerae (assembly GCA_033070095.1). Taxonomy (NCBI): domain Eukaryota; kingdom Viridiplantae; phylum Streptophyta; class Magnoliopsida; order Escalloniales; family Escalloniaceae; genus Escallonia; species Escallonia herrerae. Next base: position 156,100 of record JAVXUP010000996.1, on the reverse strand, counting down.
TCATCAAAGGGTCCAGAGGGGTAGTTTGCTGTTGATGTTTCTCCTGTAACAAATTTAATCAACTACTACTTTAATTGCTTCAGACCTTGTTCTTATTTTCTTAAGTCAATGCCGAACAAGTCCTATTCTGAAGGTTCTGTAAGAATTCTGCCTCCTCAACGGAGCAATAGATCCTATACCAATCTCGTCTTCCTTCCCCTCCTAGCTTCAACTTTTCCTTCTTCTATGCCGATCATTTAATATCAGATACTTGAGGATTACTGTACAAGTCACTGTCCAAATCAAGGGTTGACTTGAATTTCACAATCTGATACACAATTGTCAGTTTCTTACTTGAACTTTAAAGGAAGTTCACCAATAATACCAGATACCGGTTCCAGACTAAACACCAAATCTCAAACATCTCAGCACATGAAGAACCAACTAACAATGATCATCCCCCTCCTTAAGCATCTCCTGTTACGTTGAATCCCTAGCCACCTTCCAGGTAAAGATGCAACCTTCCTGGAGTCTGGAGTCTGAGCCGCAAGGATTCCGAGAATGACTACCAAAAGAAAGAAAAGAATCCACCCAATAATCCAGATTAACTGAAAAATGGTCCTCCAAAGCACCATATCCACCTCATCTCTGTTGACAAACAGATCAAATTCGCTCAACCACCAGTCAGGAAACCATCTACCGGAAAAAGGATCCCAAGTAAGACCATCTTCATAAAACAGACTGGCACAACTTCTCTCCAAACCAAGCATCCAGCCAGAACCTCAACCAATTACGTTTTCCACAGAACACCGGATATGTTCGTTAAACAGACCACCCAACCCAAAAGGCCACCTACCCCAGAAGAAGCCCACCCACCACCTCCTTCACCAAATTTACCAACATCCAACAACAAGCCTCAACTCCACAGAGCAAATTCCTTTGATTATGAATATCCACAACCCTATACACAGGAGCAAAAAAGAAATGTTTCTCGGAAGAAACATTGTCCATCACTCGGATTAGAAAACTCTATAATATCTACGAAAGTGAAACCCCCACTACCCAAAAGCAAAGCAAATACTTTACGAGTTCCAGCTGCTTTCTCATATAAGGGTGGTATAAAGAGCCCTCATACTATGGCATAAGTGAGCAATCCCCCTCACTATAAGAGGATTTTACTCCTTAATAGTAAGGGGTTTGATGCATTTTATACAAAGGTGGAGTTTTTCTCCCATCAAACGAAAAGGGTATTTTTTCTAACCAAATTTTGAACTCGATGACCTGCCATATTTGAGTCAACTTGTTAATGGTATTGAGCATGTTACCCAATATTAAAAAAACCACCTCCTCCATGTTTCATGTAATGTATTCCAATGCTGTAAAGACTATATGCATAATGTGTCCGTATCACAAGATCTATAACCAATCTGTAAAAACCCAAAACAAGATGACTAAACAAAAGAAGGAACTCACGGCTACATTGCCCATTTCATCATCAAAGTCTACCATCACCACCCACAACAAAACCAAATCATGCCCTTTCATCACAAGCAGAAGCCCGCCACAGGCCAATGCAATCATCTAATTCTCCCAAATTGGTGGGGTTAGCTACATCAATACTTTCTTCCTCTCTCACATATCTAAGAGAGCACAGTTCAAAGCCTAGTGTTCATATTTTGAAAAAAAGTCTATCATAAAATAATTAGGGTTTTGCCATGGCTCAATAGGAAAGAGGTGGAACAAGACAAATAGGCGCCAACGAGAACGGTGATTGGAGGGCCAGCCACACCGGATTAAATTTGAGAAAATGTTCTCTTTGCAATTTCTAACTATCAAGTCAGCAATTTTACCACATGAACATGACGCAGATCACTTCTCATGTGTTGGTTATGACCGAACCATCCCAAACATTGTTCCACTGTCTTCTCCTCAATTTGTCCAACACGGCCTTGTTGTTGTTAACCTCATTTAGACTTTCACTTCATTTAGTGGCCGCTCATCGACCAAAGTATTCGCATTTCAGCTACACCCATCTTGTTTGCACCATGTTTCTTCGTTGCTCAACATTTTGAAGTAATTTTTACTATTGATAGAAGAGTGCAAGCTTTTCGTGTGAAATCCAATGGAAAATGGTCGGATTTCATGAGATTTGGATTTACTTGAACTAAAAACAGTTATTTACCCTATTTTACCATTTCTTTAATCTTTACAACTTATGACTCCGTGAGCACCATTACGATCGCCGCCACACCACTTTCACTGCCATCACCATCACCACCACTACCAATGTTTCTACTGCCACCACTACTATTATCATCACACCCACAACTAGACCGCTACACGCACCACTGCCACAATGTTATTATCACCACACCACCACCTACACCATGTTATTGCCGCAGCTGCCACCACCACCATCAATGCTATCACTAGTGTGTTACATCATCGCCACAACCACCACCATTAGATCGCTATTGTCACCTTTGCCTCCACACCACTATTATCGCCACAACTATCATGGATGTTACTGTGACCGAAACTACCACTTGTGATGCCCTAATATCACCGCCACCCTATGAAGCACGAACACGGGTACAGATACGCAGGTACGATATTTTTGAAGAATTTTAGGATGCGGGTATGGCGGGGATACGCCAAATTTCGTATATATATATTTTTTTATCTATGTACACTTTGTATCAATTTCTAAACAAACAAAGGACAATTTGAATCTTAAGAAAGTGCATAAAAGAATATATTAGTACAATATCATCAAATACATAATGACCACCACCAAATAAATCATTATAGAAGTATTTTAACACATTTGACATTAGGGGTCTATAAAAGGAGAGACTAAAACAAATAGTTAAAACACTACCTGAAAGTGAAAGAAATCACCTTAAACGGTAACAGATATTAAGCAGTGATTTTAACACACTGAAATAGATATTAAACAAATTTGAAACACTGTTGTAACCCACTGAGACACTGTTTTATGTCACAAAAAACATAAAACAGAGATTTTTGTGACATTATCCCACAATAGATATTAAAACAGATAGTTGAACATTTAACAGACTCCTTGTAGTGCCGTGAAAAAATTGGTCCAACTCAAAACCACAACCCACAAAGAGAGAGGAAGACAGAAGGTACAACGTAGAGCAAAGAAGAGGAAGGAAGACAGAAGATTTAAGCTTTCAAGAGATGCTGCCGCCGGACCTCTCTCTCTCTCTCTCTCTCTCTCTCTCTCTCTCTCTCTCTCTCTCTCTCTCTATATATATATATATATATATATATATATATATATACATGTGAAGATCTGCCCATTCGTTAGGTTAATATAACTTTTTTATTTATCTTTTGACCCCTAAAACTTCTGTTCTATGTTTTGACCCCCGAAAATTCATTTTGAAAATTAAGTTTTCACCCCATAAGTAATTAAGTACGCATCAGACCCGTATCCTATCCGCAACCGAGCCGCACCCGATATTTAGAAAACAAAAACAAAAATTCTGGATACGTACCCAACACTCACCCACCCACCACTAGACTCCCCTACTGCCACCGCATTTGATGCAACACTATCACCATCATTGTTGACTCCACACAACCACCACCACCACCACCACCACCAACGTCCTTTTCGCCACCATCAATACAGTCACTGAAGCTACCACCACCCTAACAACACAACCACCACTAGCACCATTACCAACACTAGAATGCCCCACCACTACCGCCGCTGCCTCCGATGCCACAATACCAGTGTCTGTGTTGCCACCACCATTACTGCCATTAGCGACGCCCAATGGCACAACCACCATTACCATCACTATGTATTACCCCCACCATTCCTGTAAACACAACATCACCCTTCCCTAACTACTTCTACCACCCATGCCGCTGCACCATCACTTACACTGCAACTACAACTCACATACCACTGCCACTAATACATGTGAAACGACTTACCATAGCTGTGTTTCATCCTATGCTAAGGATATGATTGTATAAAAATCGATTACCTTTGCATTTCCTCTGTTCTCCAAACACAAATAGGAATCTATGATTTCAAATCCCTTTTGTTCCAAACAAAGAAAAATGAACTAAATTCTAAATCCAAATTACAATTTGAAGTCCAATCCCTGAAAGAATTGGTTCCAAAAGGAGTGTTAGTGGAAACAAAACAAAAGAGCACTTTCTGAAACCAAAATAGCAATAGAACTTCTCCAAGCTTTAACTTACACAACAATCCAAATCCCCCCAACCAAAGGAAGCGCTCCACATGTTAACCCACACACAAGGGCCACCACTTGTCGTATCCAATGCAGTACATCCCCCAATTGATCCTGAAACAAGAAAGTACCATAGTAACTAGAATTATATTATAAATAAGCTCAATAACTTTGAAAAAAATAAATATCACATCTGGTAAAGATATCCACTGTAGACAAATACATCCCTGGTGCTAACTTTGTTAACCATGAAATGGGCACGTTCCAAGTCTTCACCAGAATTTTACTTTGCCCAAAATTAACAGCAGCCTATGTTAGGTTGTTGTGAGGCACGTATTACTGGGTCCGGAAAAAAATTGTAAGGAACTTATACAATGTATTTCCAAGATAATAACCTGGGGATAGGAAAGGAATATGTGCCCGACACAGATACATGAAATCATGAAGTGTGTTTTCGTAAAACAGAAGTATAATTGAAGTGTGCCACAGACGTAACAACTTTGACTCGGAATTAAGTAGCAGTAGTTAGAAAAGAGTAATTCGCCAAAGTAGTAAGAATTGGACTAAGTAATTGCTGGTGATTTAGAAAAACACAAAAACTTGCTAAACATGTAAAGAAAACCTGAAAAGATCATGCGATGATCTACCAATAAAACTTTAAATTTCTAAAATACGGTAGAGAACTACTTAATCCATTGACCATGTTTAGTTTTCTTAAGATTTAATTTTACTTTTTTTTTTTTGAAGAAACGATATTTATTAATCCAGACACATTACATAGCATAATTAGTTTTCTTAGGATTTCAATTTATAACTTATACTCCTTCCGTTCCATTGGTTTCCCCTTTGCCTTTGCATAGATTTTGGTACATGGACATATAAAAATGGAAATATAGAGATTATTTAGTAAAATAAATATTGTTTGTCAAGTCAAGCGTGGGTAGAGTCAATCTTTACCTGTACTAATCCTAACCTCCTAACCTATGAATTTACAAAAAGTTAAATGCAAAGGATTGGGGTGTGTGTTTTGCAATTTTCTTAGCCCAGTTTGCAACTCTTTGAAAAATCCAACTTTTTAAGTTGTTCGGTAGAGTTATGATTTTAAAACTTTGGCAAGACTTTGCAAATCTGAACCATTTTAGAAAACCACGTTTTGGTGTTTTCCCCAGTTTCCAAATCTGAGAAAACACGCGTTGCTCACCTTATTTTAATGAGGTCATGGAATCAAGCCTCCGCAGCAATAAAGAAAACGCAATTTTTGTGCCCAGTATAAAAACCGTCTAAAATTAGGGTTCTTCTTCTCTTTTGCTCGCCTGCTCAACTCCATCTCCCACCGCCTCAACAGCCTCCATCGCCTTTATCTCGTACCGCCTCCATCTCTTTTCTGCCGGCAAGCTACCACTGCACAAGGTCTCCAACTATGCAAAGGTACTATTTTGCTCCTTAATTGCTGCGATCTGCTACCACTCGTTTCTCCATCTCCTTTCCTCCTTTTCATTTTCTTACTGCCCTTATCCCTTATTTGCTGCGACCTGCTACTGTTTTAGCTTTTTCTCAACAGATGAGTTCAAATAAGGACCCATCTTCTAAAATGAAACTGGTAGCTCCATTTTCTTTCGGTCCTTTCGGACCTAAAGACCTTATTTTGATTGCGGAAGCTGTTATTGTAATCTTCTGAGAATTGATTAGAAGAGACTGCGTTCAAATTGTTGTGAAGAATTAATGAATAAAAAAGCTATATATTGTCATCATGGATATATGATTAGAAGAAACCGAGTTCAAATTGTTAGCAATGGTTTAGGGATGTATTGTAATCTTCTGAGAATTGCTTTAAGCTAACATCTCCTTTTGAGAGTCAGTAGTTGAGAGTCAGTAGGCTATCGATGTATGCCAAGAGATATATTATGCTCTATTAAGAATTGATTTTTCCTTTTTAGCAAGCCACTTGCTGATTTTCTCCTTTCTGCATATCTGATGGGGTAAAAAATGATTATAATTTGTTATGGATTTCTTATGGCAAAATTTCCAAATTGAGTGATTGTGGTATAGGTGATGACGTCATGGAAGTTAGTGGAAAAGGCATTTCTAATCATGACCTAACAAGAATGCCTATGTCTTCATTGATTTGTTTGATGAAGAGGTTAAGAAAAATCAGAGGGTAAATAACAATCTTGCACCTACTGCTTGGACTTCAATTAGAACCCAATTGATTGCGAAAACTGGTTACCCTTATACACGAGCAACTGAAAAATAAGTAAATCTATTGGCATTTGAGTGTAAGCGGTCCACAAAATTGCTTGCGTCAACAATTCAACTAGGATGAGATCCTATTACGGGCAATGTCATTGCTAATGATGACATGTGAACTAGGTTAACTAAGGTATATATTATAATTTAATTTTTTCCATCCATTCTTTTCGTTTTCCTTTTCTGCACATTTTAAAAGGTCCATAGAACCCACGTAATTTGCTTACTTTCTCTATTTATAGGATAATGGTTGGGCCAAGAAGTTTCGAAAAAGAGGTCGTCCTAAGTATCCACAACTGGAAAATATTTTGGTAATATGATTGTAATGGGTATGAATACCCAAGCTTCAGCAAATGTACTATCTGACAGTGAAGATGATGCGGTAGGTATGAAAAGGAAGATGATGATGTCAATGATAAGGACTCACCTGTGGATCGAAAGAGGAGTAGGACTTCTACAAAGAGAAATGGTAAGAAGGCTATGGTGCAACGTGGTCAAGTATCCTAGATGGTCTAGCTGAGAGTTCCAGAAAGAGAACAAAGCTTTTCGAAAACAAGTCAAGTTCATCTTGTTCTGAGGGTAAAGGTACCACAGAGTGTAGAACACTACAACTAATAGTGATGACTCTAAGAAAAAGGTTCAAGAAGCTATTGCATGTTTAGGTAATTTTGAGGGCATTAATGGGGAGCAATATGCAAAAGATCTTGAGACACTGTTTAGCAATGCACTTTAGAGGGATATGTTCGTGGATATTCCTGATAGTAGGAAGGTTGTCGTGGTCTGTAACTTAAAGTGACATTGTGGGGTTTTGACTTAGTTTACATTGACGTGCTTATGATACCAATCTGTTGATTTTCAATAACATGTTGTATTTTCTTGTTATGTTCTCTTATTTGGTATTTTTGAATTGGTGGGGTTTTCCTCACTTATGATTATAATAATTGGATTTTAGTTTGTGTCAGAACTTCTTGCATTTTTTTTATTATGTTCTCGTATTAATTGTGGCTATGTCGTTGAACAGGATGGACCTAAATATGGTTGGGGTTTGATGATGGATCAATTGCTTGATGAGTTAGATCAAATTGACGACGAGGAGTAGCTTGAGGTGGCAGAGGTTGTGGGAATCGCGGAACACCAAGACATGTACAAGAATAAATGATCAATGAGGACTTCAGCACTCGAAGGGCATGATTATGTATTAAAGCGTAGATGCTATGATATGTTGAGGATGAACCCGCCAGTTTTCATAGCATTATGTGAGCTTTTGAAAGCTAAAACTGGTCTAAAAGATTCTAGACAACTCACTGAACTAGAATAATTAGCAGTTTTCTTACTTGTATTCACGCAGACCAAAAGGAACTGCATATTTTGCAGAAAACCATGTTCTCAAGTAAGTCTGCAAGCTTACAATGAAAACCATTTCACCTCCGGATTGAAGTGATGTTCCACCAGAAATTCTACATAACCAAAAGTATTATCCTTATTCCAAGGTAAAACCTTTTTGTACGAATATAAGCTTGCCAAATTATTCGATATTTGTAGTTGATATTAATATGTTTGTGTTAAAATTACGAATACCAGCTGATGAGCAAGAATGTTACCATAAAAAGAAAATTGACACAATGCAAGATCTAATGTGCTTGTTCTTTTGACATGTGCTTCACATATGTTTCAATTACATTATTGCTGGTTAGGAAGAACTGCACATGATTCCAAAGTAATTTTTTGAGAAAATAACTAACCCCAATGATAAGTTTCCATTGCCTATAGGAGGTAAACATTTGCATACATTGGCTTAAGTGTGATCTTTCTCCTTCTTGACAAGTAGCCGCACTTACAAACTTTACTTAACATTTTAGATCGTTATTATGTTGTTACTTCTGGCTACACAGACGTGCTGGGATTCTTGGCACCTTATCGTGTAAAACAATATTTAGCTGATTTTCAAAGAACTAGACTACCAGCACGCATTGAGGAATTGTTGAATTATAGATACTCGTCACCGCGCAATGTAATTGAGAGGTCCTTTAAAGTTTTAAAGGCATGTATTCCAAGTTTAAGGAAGATCGCACCTTATTCGGTTAAAACATGAATAAATACCAGTTACAGGTCGCCCTCCACAACTTTATTAGAAAACAAGATCGAAACGATCGATGCTTTCCAGATTTTTCAAAAGAAGACATGATCGTTCAAGGCGCTAAGACCAGATCACAAGATCCAATCCCGATAAATTTAAGTAATCCTCAACAACACAGAGAATGAAAGTTATTAGAGACCGCATTGCTAGAAAGATATGGGATAGAGGGAGATTGATTTATTATTGAGATTCATTTAATATCACTTGAGCCTTGAACTATGGATGTAAGAAAGTTATGCGACTTGCGAAATGTTATGGGTTTGAATCATTCAAATTAGTAAGATCTGATATATTTTCATTATTATTGTTGACTATTTGAGTTTTGACATGATTTTGGTAATATTTACTTAATTATGTGGGAATGTATCCAAAAAAAAAACCAAAGTAGTTGTCCTATTTTGCAATTTCAGGTTCTAGTTTTCAGTTTGAAAACTGAAGCTCCTCAAACGTCCACACAAAGTTTTTTAAACCGGAGAAGAAATGTAAAAACTCTTGAAAACTGAAACTGTCAAATGCTGCTGTTGGGCACAACAGCTAGAGATAGCTATAGCCAAAAGCGAATTACTGCAATTTCGGCTCCCTCCTACTATTTCCCTCATCAAATACAAACCCAGATACAATGTAACAACGTTCTGACGAATCGAATTGCAACAAAAACGATACAGAAAATAAATCCACCAACTAAACAAAATTAGCTCAGACTAAAATTCATGAAAATCGATAGAGTTCGAACCTTGTCCCACGAGGCCTCAGGATCGAGCAATTTCGCAAGCTTGAACGGCGACAAGTGACCGTTCTGGTGTTGTTGCTGCTGCTGCTGCTGATTGAATTTCGCCGACTTTCTCTCTTTCATACTGTGAACCAAACAAAAAATACACCCACTACGATTTGTAAATTCCAACAGAGATTCGATTTTTACAGGCCGTAAGGCCAGACAGCGAAATCAGATCGAATTAGGGTTTCGAAAGGCGACAAGCGAGGAACAAGGCTTGAACGTGGTGCAATGATTCGCAGAGTTGAGAGAACAAAATATTAAAAAAATAGCGAGTGGGATTATATAAAATGGAAAAGAAATGGCTTCCGGTGCCGGCCGTAGATTTAACTTCGAAAGACAAATTGATAGTCTTTGTTCGGAGAGTCGTAGTTCCGGTGCACGTGATGTAAATGAGTCGGGTATCAATTATTAGTAGCCCTGTCCTTAATCGATGGGGAGACGATGGATTTCAATTAATTTTTTTTGAAATTAATTTCTGAAAATAAATTTCAAGCTAAAACTTATCAACTTTTGAAAGTCATATATTTTTAACAAATTAGCTTTAAATTATGGAAGGTATTTTGATTTAAGTATCAAAAGTAATTTTAATATGATAAAATAATCAAAAAGTTTAGTGTTTAAATAAATTCTTTAAAGGTGCTTGTGACTATTTTGATACTTTATTTGTTCAAACTTGATTTTAAAAACGTAATTATCTCATAATTTTTATTTTATTAAATTAGGACTTAATGAGTTTTTTAAGCTTTTGAAAATTGATATTTTGTATGTTTGTCAAAAAACCAACTAATCTGATTAATCTAAACCAAATTAAATTTAACCATTGCATAACGAATCTCAAATATACTCTTAATCAAATGATAAACGAACATTAGTCATCCTGAAGTCATTAGCACCTAGTTACATTTACAAAAAAGTGATAAGAATACTCAATAAGATATCCTCCGTATATGATTAGTGCGACTAAATTGTCGTTATTTTTCTAACATCTTATACATGCTAAACAAAATTACATCTTATACATGAGATGCTAAATTCACATCTTCTCTATAGTTCTATTTGTCATTAAAAAAAAAAGGCTTAATCACATTCTATGCCATGTATTTTTCAAAAACTTGCAGCTAAACTTCTAATGTTTACTACTAGGCGTTTAAAACCCTAAAGTATGCCATAAGTTGCAATCACTGAAAAGGGAATTTGGTGTATTAAAATTTCTTGTTTGGATTCTGATAATATGGATTTACCAAATTTTTAGAGGGATTTAAAAAGAAAATTTGGTGTACTAAAATCCTCTATAAAAATAACTAGTCCAGACTGTTATTTGTCAAATTTCTTCCACAAAAAGAGTCTCGTTAATTTTAGGTAACGACTCTCTCTCATTAGTTTGTTCCTATATACCATCAACTATTCAAATTTTCAAATGTAAATCCACGTTAAAATACTAAATTTACAAAATCATTATTGAATTTGCAATTTCATACATTTGTAAATCAACAAATTTTAAAATAAATTAATTTTAAAATTCAAGATACTTTAAAATTCTTCATCCAGAGACATTCTAGCGGGTGTGAGAAAATCTATCAGTTATGAAAGGTAAGATGGCTAATTCATTAGTCTCTACTACTTGTCATCTTTTTCTTCATCCGATCACTTCCCACCTAACTCATCCCACCAATATCGAGTACCCCCCCACACCCACCCTTCACCCCCCCCCCCCCAACTATACATAGATGTACTTGGTTGTTTAATCATTTAAGGTTTTCTCGTGTAATCATTTTAGCTTAAACATAAACTTTTCATTAGATTTTGATTGTCGGCGGTTGGCACTATCAGTACCAGCAATACCAATAATCACCACCCAAAAACCTAGTACCTTCACCACTGGCAACATCGCCAACACCTACAACCACCACCAACAACAAAACCACCATTGTAAATAGTCATCACACCGATGAACCAACCTCCGATCTACATCCAAGCATTATGACCATCGCCCTTCAACCCTATTTATTTATCACAAGCAATATCCAACACCACTAAGTCCCCACCAATGTACAAACACCAAAACCACCAACGCTACCATGATCAAACAACCACCACCATCGATCAGTCGATAATGATGTTTCAATTTCGGTGGTGGTCTCGGATTTAAGCAGATTTTTGGTGTTCGTGATCAATCTTCATTGTGGTGATTAGGTACTTTAGTTACGGTATAGGGTGTTAGTGGTCATGGATCGATGATGGTGGGATTTTGTTGTGGTGTCAAATAGGTTACAATGTTGGGTGGGATTGAATTTGGATTGGGTAGTAGTGGGCTCGAATCCACATATGATGGTGGTGGTAGGCTGGGCCAGCTTAAAAGAAGGCAGCAAATCAGAGAGAGAAGAAAAAAATCAAATGTTAAGATGAAGAAAACGCCCATAATAATAAGAGCTAATAAATTGACCATCTGTTAGTATCGCTCAAGCAGATGCAGTGGAAACGTTGATATATAATGGAAAAGAATAATTAGGAGAACTGCAACATAAAAGGATAATGCAAAAATATCTGGACACAATATTTAACATGGTTCGGTTAAAACCTGCCTACCTCTACGAGGCGTGCAAACTTCTTCGTACTATGTAATATTAATACAAGTACAAGAGATTGCTCAAGAGTTTAATCCCAAAAATCCGAGACTCTTATCCAATTGGATATCCCTTCTATACCCCACTTAATATTATCTCTCAATGAAGAAAGGGTTACTCAAACTCTCTCTTGCTCATTCACTTTTAGGATGATCTTGGCAATAGATGAAAGACCTTCTTTATAGGCACTTTTTAATTGCACATTGTGTTAGGTGTGCCATAAAAACAATGGTAATTTGGACTCTAAAAGTCTTTAGCCATTTTTGTTATAGTGTTGTTGGTTGGTTTCCCATGCCAACAACCATGCAAATGTCAACAATTCAAATTTGGTAATTGTTGAATACTATGTATTTGGTGATTAATGTTTAGTAACAAATAAGTCACTTACACAACAATCTCCACCTTAACTTTTTTGTCACGCCATGTAAAGATCACGAGAGATGATAACCTTTGACATCTGTAATGATGTCCGACCCTACGCCTTGGGATGATCAGTCAATCTTAGCAAAGATTGATCAAGTCCAAGCAATGCTTGAACTTGATTGTTGTCACTGGCTTCGTCAGCATGTCGACTGCGTTCTCATTGGTGTGTATCTTGGACAAATTATTTCTCCAAAATTTATCCACTCCCTAATCCAATGATATTGCACATCAATGTGTGTTGGTCCTTACATGATATACTTGGTTCTCTGCTAAATGAATTGCGCTCTTACTGTAACAATACAGAAATATACCACCTTGCTTAAAACCATGCTCTTCAACCAAACCTTTCAGCTACAAAGCTTCTTTAGATACCTCTGTCACTACCTTGTACTCTGCTTCCGTTGTAGGTAATGCTGATGTAGATTGTAAAACTGACCTCCAACAAATGGGTCCACCACAAAATGTGAATATGTAACCAGTCATGGACCTTCTTGAATCAAGATCCCCTGTATAGTCTGAATCAACAAAACCAATAACTTGATCTGAAGCATCATTCTGGTCAACACATGGTACCAGAATTAATTGTGCCTGCGAGGTACCGAAAAATCCACTTCATAACATTCCAATGCTCTTTACATGGATTTGCCATGTACCTACTAACAACACTAATGACCTGAGAGATGCCAGGCCTCGTACAAATCATAGCATACATAAGACATCCAACTGCATTTGTATACGGAACTTTGAAATAAGCTCCACCTTATTCTGTGCACTAGGACTTAGCACTGCAGATAACTTAAAATGGACCGCCAACGGTGTGCTCACTGGTTTAGATTCAAGCATGTTAAACCTCTCAACACTTTCTGAATATACTTCTTTTAAGTTATCCACAGCTTCTTGGACTGTCGATCTTTAGAGATCTCCATACCAAGGATCTTCTTAGCAGCTTCAAGATCCTTCATCTCAAATTCAGCACTCAGGAGAGCCTTCAGTTGAGCAATTTCTGATTTAATCTTTGCAAAAATTAACATGTTATCAACATATAATGTCCAAAAAATATGTGATCCATCGACAAGTACTTTCAAATAAATGCAACAATCATACTCACTACGAGTATATTCGTGTGCTATCATAAATGAGTCAAAGCGCTTGTACCATTGTCGATGAGATTGCTTTAAACGTAAAGTGATTTTCTCAACTTGCAAACGTAGTTTTCTTTGCTAGGTTCTATGAACCCTTCAGGCTGCTACATGTAAATCAGTTCTTTTAAATCTCCATGGAGAAAAGCAGTTTTCATGTCTAATTGTTCCAATTTCAAGTCAAACATAGCCATAATAGACAAAATAACTCGAATAGAGGTAGCTTTGCAATTGGTGAGAAACTCTCATTGTAATTAATACCTTCTTTCTGAGAGTATCCCATTGCCACTAATCGTGCTTTGAACTTTTCACCTTCTTTTTCTGAAATTGCTTCTTTCTTTCTGAATACCTACTTGCACCCAATAACCAACTCCTAAGTAGTATTTTTCTGCAGTGATTCCATTTCTTCAGACACGGCTGCCATCCATTTTTTTCTGTCTTGATCATGAACTGCTTCTTTATAACAAGACGGATCTGCACTGCCTGCCACTAATGCAAAAGAAACCATATCATCATAACCATACCTGTTAGGAGCCTTTCTGGAATGTTTCTCTCTACCTTTAGCTATACTTTGTTGCTCGTCCTGGTACTGCACTGGGTCTTCCATGGACTGTTGATCGACTTCTTGTGATCGATAGTCATCTATATCGACCTCCATAGTCTTACCACATTTTTGAACCACTTCAGGCTTCTCGGCATTTTGCCTCATCGTCATCATCAAGGATTCGTCAAAGATAATGTCGCAGCCAACAATCCTCTTCTTAGTAACTAGATCCCATAACTGGTAACCTTTAACACCAGTTTCAGAACCAAGGAATGTGCACTTCCTTGATTTTGCATCCAATTTCGAGCACTCCTCATATTTCACATGGACATAAGCGGGGCAACTAAAGATTCTTAACAAAGAAAACTCAATTGGTTTACCTGCCCAAACCTCTTCAGGTACTTTTCCATCAAATGCTACTGTTAGAGATCTATTGATGATATAACAAACACTGCCTCAGCCAAAAAACTCTTCGGCAAATTTGCATGTAACCTCATGCATCTAGCTCTTTCCAATAGAGTTCTGTTCATTCTCTCGCCAATTCCATTCTACTGTGGAGTTCTTTTGACTGTGAAGTGACGGGTGAGGCCTTCCCGCTTACAAAACTCCAAGAATTTTGTATCTTTGTATTCCCTATCATTGTCAGTTTTGTGGTACTTTTGACCTTTGATCTGTCTGATTTTTAACCTGTGCTTTCCACTGCTTGAAAATGCAAAATACTTCTGGATTTATGCTTCATAAAATAAAGCCATACCTTCCTGGAGTAGTCATCAATAAAACTAACAAAGTAGCATGCACCACCTTGTGAAGAAACTGGAGACGAGCCCCAAACATCTGAATGGACATAGTCTAAAACACCATTGCTGGTATGAGATGCTATAGTCTTGAAACTTATTCTATGTTGTTTTCCATACACACAATACTTGCAAAAATCCAGCTTACATGATTTATATCTTTCAACAAATCTCATTGGTAAAGTACTGACATATCTCGTTCACTTATGTGTCCAAGCCTCAAATGCCATAAAGTTGTACTATCAGCATTTTGTAGAAGTAGTAACTGCTACTCCACCGTAATAGTGTTACCAACCATTCTATACAAATTACCCAGTTTCTGACCTTTCATAACGACCGTAACACCTTTGGTGACTTTTAGAACTCCACCTTAAGCAGAAAACCCATAACCCAACGAATCTAATGCTCCCATAGAAATTAGGCTTTTTCTTAGTTCAGGAATGTGTCGTACTTCAGTTGAAGTTCTAACAATTCCATCAAACATCCTAACTTTTACGGTGCATATTTCAATGGCTTTACAGTTAGAATTGTTACCAATTAGAACACTCCCCGCATCACATGGCATGTACGTATCAAACTAATTTTTAGTCGGGATCATATGGTATGAGCATGCGGAATCTAAAATCCAACTATCGGTCATAGAACTATTACCTCTCGAAACTAGTGCCGAACATAAGGGAAGGTGCACTTCATCTGATTTCTCTTTGGCAACACTAGCAGTGTTAGCGGGCTTCTTTTTGAATTAAAGTTCCTTCAAATCCCTTCTCATTTTTTGACACTGGTTTTTATAATGGCCCTTCGACTTGCAATAATGGCATATGCACCATCTCGTGCACATGATTGTGATCGAACTTTGTCTTTGCAATTTTTTTTCTTGTTGCCAATTCTTGTTACACCTTGAGTTCGACATTGGATCTGCTCTTGCAACATGGCCATCTAGATGGAACTGCATCCTGAATCTTTCAGATTATATGTCTCTAAAAGTGTCGTGGTCACCTCATCTTTTTACGAGCGTGTCCTTCCCTACGAGCAGTGTTGTTCTTAAGGTCTTATAAGCTGATGGTAGTGATGAGAGCAAAATAATGGCCAGATCTTCTTCATCGATCTTGACCTCCACGTTCAATAACTCTGTAATGATTTTGCTGAATGTATTCAGATGATCTCTGATATCTGAACCGTCATCCATCCGCAGCTAGTACAACTGCTGCTTGAGATACAATCGATTAGTCAAAGACTTTGACATGTAAATCTTTTCCAACTTACTCCATATGGATAAAGGAGAAGTTTCCTTTAGCACACTATATTTGACTTCAGAAGCCAAACTCAAACGGATTGTTCTCATAACCTTTGCCTCATACTCCTTCCAATCATCAGCATCCATCTTTTCAGGATTATTGCCCGATAAAACTTTCATGAGTCCTTCTTGCACCAAAACATCTTTGATAGTACTTTGCCAAATACTAAATTATTTTTCCCATGAAAAGGCTCGACATCAATTTTTGTGCCCACCATCTTTTTATCGCTAGTAAGAAATAACAAAAGCTCTGATACCACTTATTAGTATCGCTCAAGCAGATGCAACGAAAATATGGTACATAATTAGGAGAACTGTAACAAAAGAGGTTAATAAAAAAATATCTGGACACAATATTTAACGTGGTTCAGCTATAACCTATTATGTTAGTGACTTATTTGTTACCAAACATTAGCCACCATATGTGTAGTATTCAACAATTTATCACTTTTAAATTGTTGACATTTGCATGTTGTTGGCATGGAAAACCAACCAACAATACTATAGCGAAAATGGCTATAGGCTTTTGCAGTCAAAATCACTATTGTTTTGGTGGCACACCTAACAGACATGTGCAATTAGAAAGTGCCTATAAATAAGGTCTTTCCTCCATTGCCAAGATCATCCTAAAAGTGAATGAGCAAGAGAGAGTTTGAGTAACCTCCTTCTTCATTGAGAGATAATATTGAGTGGGGTATACAAGAGATATCCGGTTAGATAAGGGTCTCGGGTTTTTGGAGTTAAACTCTTGAGCGGTCTCTTATACTTGTATCGGTATTCACATAGTACAAAGAAGTTTGAACGCCCCGTGGAGTTAGGCAGGTTATAGTCGAACCACGTTAAATATTGTGTCCAGATATTTTTGTATTATCCTTTTGAGTTAACTACGCCGTTGACTACCAAACTATAACCCAAATTTCACTTTAATCACTGAATTTTGATTTGTGTCAAAGTGGCCACTGGACTCTTCAGTTGCTCTCAATTAAGTCACTCTATTAGGTTCCGTCAAATCCAAGTCCGTTAAGTTGTTTAATTTAGGGGCAAATCCGTCACTCAATAAAAAAAATTTTCCCTCTTTTCCTCCTCCTCTTCTTCTTTTTCTTTCTCCTTTCTTATTCCATGATTCAAACATGGAAGCTTCTCTTGCTTCTGTTCTCTCCTTGTACAAAACTTTCAAACATGGAAAGAAGCTTCTCTTACCCTCTCTAATAAACAAAGCCCAACACGCCTTTCACAAAATTTGACCTGAATTAGTCTCCCTCATCACTCTCTTTCGTTTGACCATGGCGTCTCAATTCGACCCAGTTAACGTTAATTAAGTTCAACATCCATGAACCCAAATCCGTCTGGTTATCCATTTTGTTCTCTCCCAAAAAAATGCCAAGCGTAACCGTAAAGCTCTATAGCATACTGTACAAGTTCCTCCACAAACGCCAATTACAGACCTTAAGTGAAGAAACCCACAAGCCCGATTCTAACTCTAGTTCCAATTCGAACCCATTCGGCATCGTTTCAAGACCCGATGAATCAGTCACCGCCGTTAACCCCACAGTCTCACATTCGGCATCGTTTCAAGACCCGATGAATCAGTCGCCGCCGTTAACACCACCTTCTCACATTTGGCATCGTTTCAAGACCCGATGAATCAGCCCATTGGGCTTTAGAGAGAGAGTGTGGTGCTTGGTTTGAAGTCACAAACATGAAATAAAGAAGGAGAAAGAAGAAGAAGAATTAGAAGAAGAGGATGAGGAGGAAGAGAGAGAAAAAGAAATTTATTGAGTGACGGATTTGTCCCTAAATTAAATGACTTAACAGACTTGGATTTGACGGAACCTAACAGATTGACTTAATTGAGAGCAATTGAAGAGTCCAGTGGTCACTTTGACACAAATCAAAGTTCAGTGACTAAAGTGAAATTTGTGTTATAGTTCGGTGGTCAATGACGTAGTTAATTCTATCATTTTATGTTGCAGTTCTCCTAATTCTTCTTTCCCATTATATACTAATGTTTCTGCTGCATCTGCTTGAGCGATACTAATACCATCCTACTCTTCCTATCTACCCTTTTGCGATCACATGTGTCTTGATCTCGTCGTTAAAATTGGCCGACAAAAGTTAATTGTTGGAATGATATAAAAAGTTGACAAACCTTAGGGTTATTGCTATTTAGTAGGCAACGCTGGAGTATTAGCTGCATCTTTTTTGAAAACACAAGGTTTGGAGTGCAATTAAGTCAAAAAATCTAGTACACTAACAATAGTATTATTGTGACCAAAACTGCAAGGCGATACTTTTATGTCTATACATCGTCTAAATTATGTATGCCTCTCTCTCTCTCTCTCTCTCTTAGCAACCATGGGAGTTTCATTGATAGATGAGAAGGAAAGAAAAGTGTCACCATAGCATCATCCTTGGCATGATCTGCAAGCCGGTCCGGAAACTCCTTCCACCACCAGTCAATGCAGGCATCCATTGCCATGGGTGCCCCTTGCCAGATATAGTCTACTTTCGCTAAGAAAAAAGTCCCCTCTCGTCACAATCCGCCTAATGACATGCAACTTCTTCTCTTACTTCCTCGACTCACTCAAATGTGCCTTAGCCTCTCATCATATTGCAACAGGTAAATTGGGTATATTAACGGGTCTATTCCATCTTAGCATCTACTTGTATGTGGATGAAGCAAAGCAGCCCAAACTTCGTCATGCCCAGCCTTATTTTTTTAACCCATTGGTCTATGAGTTTGTAGGCTTTCCTTCCTTTAGCCCAAAGTATTAAGCCTTGATTGTTTCCAGAGGTCACTCCCATACCTTTGGATCCATAGAGTCGGACAGAGGAAGGACAAAGGGTGGAAGGCAACGGGCCGAGAAAACCCACTCTACTTTATGAGAAGGTCACCCTCTCCTTCGATGGAACAATGGACAAGAGAAATATATCACGGTATGTTGTATTATATATACTTTGATTTGATTCCTTTCATTGAATTATCTCTTTTGACTTTTTATGAAATTTTAAAATAAAATTTGTGGATGCAAAATGTTTAACACCAATATTTACACATACATATGGGACAACTGAATAATTGAATAAGTTACTTGTGCAATATGGCTTTCTATCTATTGCTAATAGACTTTGTTCATCATGTAATGTCGCGAGCAATAAAGTTTGCCACATTGCCTCCCCTCTTCCCCCCACTCCCTGCATGTGCTTCCCTCCAACTCATTAAATCATTTCCCGATATTTTGGTCATAATTCTCTAGCGCTGTATTTATAGCAGACGATAAAAAAATTTAAATGAAACTTTATCTTCAGTTGCCATTGGTATATCCCATTGACAACTCTCTTTTTTTAAAAAAGAATTATAGAAATATATACCATTGAAAAACAGGAGATTTCCACGAGTTTATAAAAAAAGATCAACTAAAATAAATTTCAAAACTTTAGAGATAAGAATGACATCCCATCCCTTAACAACTCCATCTTTGTTAGTAGAACTTAGTTCTAAAAATTACAAGCACTAAATGAAGAAAAAAAATCAATGAAAATGCAGCATTTGAGAGTGCCAACAGGAGTTTTCCCCCCTAAATAATACTGTTTTAAAACTTAATTACCAATTTACTCTATTTTGAAACTTATTTATCAGCATACTACACTTTTAGAAATCGTTATTTGAAACCGATTTCTACTTTGAAGTCGTGATTTTAAATAGCGATTTCCAAACGTGTGGTATGAGGGATAATAAGTCTTAAAATGGAGTAGGTCTATTTGACAAAACTTCTTTTTTGGTTTTTAATTTTAAAAAAAATAAAATTAAAGAGCAGTTTTATTTATTTATTTTTTACAAAAACAAGTGGGTGTTTGATAACCCAATTTTTTTTGAGTTTTTTTTTTGTGTTTGATAACCCAGTTTTTTTTTTGTGATGGTTTGCGGTGGCGGTGGCTGCCAGCGGCGGTCGCCAGCGACCGACAGTGACTGCCGACGATAGCTGCCGGCAGTGAAAGGGTAGTGGTGGTGGTCTAAAAAAAAATTAGTTTTTGAAAATTTTAAAAACAGCCTTGATTTAAAAACATATTTTTTAAATTGAAGGAAAAAATTAAAAATAGTTACTAAACGCACTTTTTTTTAGTTTTTAAAATTAAAAAAAAGGTGAGTGTCAAAGGGGCTAAGTTTTAAAACGAGTATTATTTAGGGAAAAACTCGTCCCAACAGAGCTAACTTTTGGGAACTTTTTGAGCTTCCCAAAAGGATTTTGATTTCTCTCAACGCGGTGCACAACTCTACTCGTTTCTGCGAAAGAATCAGGCGGACATTTCTCGGGTTGCATCATCTGTGATTTGGGAGGCTTGACATTGGGGTTTAGAGGAGATGAAACTACTCGCCGCAAATATCAATAGCTTATTCTAGGTTTTTGAAGAGATGGAAATTACACCCTTATTCCGTTAAGCATACAAAGAAGCTTGTCGGGATGTCTATGATCCGTACAGAAGCCCATCCCCTCAGGGAACGCTGCAATCTAGCATCTTCTTATGCAGATCGGCCTATCCCTCTTAACGGGTATGCCTCTTGCTTTCTCCAGTTTACGTCTGTATACGTTCTCCAATTTGCTACCCGAGTAATGATCTCGAACTTGGTGTCAAAAGTTAATTTTTTGTGAAATATTATGGCAAATTGTTAACGAACAAGCTGATTGCATTGAGCTACATTTTGTTGGAAAACAGCTTTTGGGACTTGGGTTGAGACGATGGGATCAATAGGTGTAGCTCTGTTGACACTCCTAGATTCCTAATACCACTCCTTTTGCTTCTTTGCATGACTGTACCCTGTACATATCATGCTTATGAATAAGCGCTACATGGAATGGCGATGATAGGGCTACCCCATTGGTAAAGTTGAACTTCCTTAAGTAATTTTGATGGTCTATCAAAGTTTCATTACGTAGAACATCAGGATGTAATTACGTTTGTTAATTAGATTAGATAGTGAATTTTACCTAAATATTCGAGCTGATGGAACATTTGTATCTGTGGACATCCAGAGCTATGTATGATGGATGTGCAAGCATGAGTTTGCTATTCGATCAATTGGGTTCTGCCTTAAAATTCTTTATTTATTTTCTTCAATTGATGTTTGCATGTTACTTCGCTATTGCGTGGCCTCAGTCCACAGTTGTTTTGCAAGTTCCTTTTTTCGTGGGATTTGACATTGTCCCGTGGGAACTTGATTTGTGGGCTTCCAATGTTTTGAAATTAGCACTGTTTGATACTACTGGTTACGGAGTGCTGCAATATGTAAGCACCAGTCTGTCAACATTTTTGTGTCCATACTGCTATGTTGCCTTAAAGGATCCCTTATTAGCTTTTTCTTGTTTGATTGTTGCATTGATATGTGAAAGTTGTTTGGGCACCTTAATGCACCGTGCCCTTGACTTTTGTAGGGCCTATGCCATCTTGTTAGATACATGGTATACTGTATGTGGGGGACTACCGGACTACCATGTTACCTATAGAAATAGTAATTTTTGTGCAATGCTGATAAAGCCTCAACATATGATATCTCAAGATACTTTGGACATTCGTGGGATACATAACTACATAGGTTTTGATTGAACCTCTATTGGTGATCAATAGATTCAAGACACCAGAGCATTAAAGCTGAAATTGATGGTTTACTGTCTTCTTGACTGTACGAGTCTATTTGCGTATGGCCATTTAATGTTTGCCAGAGAAGCATGAGAAACATATTATGGTTTTTACTAAATTTTGGTTTTAGCTTTATGAGAGAGCACCATGATCTCTTATGGCAAAAACTTTGATCAGGTATTTTTTTGTGGACGCAGGCCTAAATTTGAACCTCTGTCTGCTTTTGATTCTGCTATTGTCATCATTTGCATATTTTTTTGTGTTATATAACAAAATGGGATCTATGCAATATGTCAACAATATATGTTTGTTTTATATTCATAATTTTCTAAATTAGATGATAATTTAGAAAATTTTGTACCTAGGCCATCTAACAACACTTTAGGATATATTTTTGATGAATAAAGGGTCACTGCCCCCTCTCCTCTTCTTTCCCCATCTCTCCACCAGATTGCTTGGTTATGAAATGGTGGAACTGTGGAAGTTATGAACCTGGAAGGGGCAAAGAAGATGTTGAAGGGGAAGCTCCGAGGATAATATGGGTTGTCTTCTTATAACCCCCCCCCCCCCCTCCCGCCATTAACAAAATGCTTTTCGTCTTCTTCTTATTCTTCTTTCGCGAAGCAGTTCAGAAAGAAGATATGTAAGACGACCTTAAATAATTACGAGACTGCTAGCTAAATAATAGTAGCAAAGTACTAAAAATATGCAGACACTTACACTTAATTCCTATTGTAGGTGGAAATGACCAAGAAGGCTTATATGCCAAATTAGAGGCTTTGTGGCGTATCGTATGATTCAATGGACATTCTTGTGAGATAGATTGAGAGTTGGAGAACAAGTATGGGATGAGTAGAAAACCGTACAGTTTTCAGGAGAGAGTCATATTTAATGTGGATTGTGGAGCTACTTTTCCATTATTGTGCTTTCGGTACTTCTATATGCAATGATCCTCTTGACCATGTAATCGAATTTTCGGTGTGTTTGGAAGTGTGTTATGAGGGGTTATCTTTCTTAGGTGGGTCTTTCGCTGAAGGAGGGGTTTTGTCTGAGACTCCTTTTTTCGTAAGTCCATTCTTTCTTCTTCCTTCCATGGTCAAGATATTAATTCTTCTGATGTGCTCCTTTATCTTGACTAGTTGCTTTCTAGCTGTAATCCATATACCTTCCGAATTTCTAACTAAGCCACTATGTGCTCCGTAAGTGTCCTATCCCTTGACCTGGGAATGCATATTAAAATGCATGGGTGCATTCTTTCTCAGAGGGGCTCAAAAGGCCACACTGTATATCAACTTTGGCTGCAGGGATGCCCTTTTTAGCCCTAATGCTTAATACTATATTGTGGACTACTGGAAGGCTGCAACTCTGATTTGTATCCATCACTGAAGGATTGGCCTGTCGAGTGAGATGATTATTGCAGTATGAGCTTTATTCGGTCTTTTAACTGCAGCTTTATCCATGGGCACCAAGTGTTCCGTTATTTTTATCATCTTCAGAGGTGGAATAGGTCCAAAGATAGAATTTACTTGGAAATACCTTCTTTGCGAGGTTGGGCTTGGAGCAGTAGTGGTTTTATTATTCGTCACTTATGTGTTTCCTAATCATGCACTTAGCAGCACAAAAGGTACGCATCTGGATGTGTTACTCTACTCCTATGATATTAGATATAATACAAATCAGTAAAAACCCTAAACTGATTAACAGGCTCAACTCCAATCTCACCAATTTCATCTTTTTCCTTGACTGATTTCAAATGGAGTGTCTCACTGGCAAACTTGGATAAAGTGCTCCATTTTTCCAAAATTTTAAATTGTGGGGGCCTTTCTGGGATTTCAGATAGTGCAGCTGTGCAGGGGCTAGTGGTTCTTATAACCCACTTAGTACACGCTTATATAGTTTGTCCACATGTCCATATATATGAACAAATATAGGTCCACAAACTTGAACGTTGTTTGAGTACATTCTTAACCTGCACCTGCAACTAATAGTGATTATGAATTACTCAAGATACCACCAATAAAGCAGTAATGCTGAATTAAATCTGCACCATTTCTTAACACCCTACGTTTTCCGAAGATACCCGTGAAACTTGAATTATGTGAAATGCTTTGGTAATAAATCTCGTTCCTGTATGAGATTACCTTGCCTGTATTTGTCTGATAGTAAAAGTAGTGATGATTGACTGACTGAATGAGCTTATAGATTATAGAATGCCGCCTCCCTTTCCTGCCTCACTTGAAAAAACGAATAAATGAGGTAAAACATTGCCTCAAGATTTTGTTTGTACGGAGAATTTTACTGCTTGCTTGAAGGAACGAGACAGTTATTTGAAGATGATGCAGAAGTGTATGGGCGTATATAAACGTGATCCAGTCCTTATGCAACAATGCTTCAAAGATTGGTGGAGATTTGCACTTTCTCAATCGTACATGTTTTGAACCCTGATATGCGGTTTTCTGCTTGTAAGTATATCCTTTATTGGATATTTTGAGGGACAGATGGAACCATAGACGAACATGTGGAAAGAGTACTGTACTGTTATCTGTTGGATCATCATGGACATATCTGCATGCTGTGCCCATCAATGCTCCTGGAAGCTCTTTAATCCCTTTCCTGGTGAGATTTATGAAATGGTTAAAGTCATAATGGGGTGTTATTGATGGCTGAGCAGGTCAATTGTGAGAGCCCATGCTGCACTAGGTACTAGATAAGCAAGCAAAACCTTAAATTCAGAAAGTCCTCGAGTATCATAATACAGTGCTTCCTGTATCGTTTTTGCTTTCTGATGTGATGGCTTCTCATCATCGTAGTGCTCGGTAATGCCGATTGCAAATACAACGTGACAGCAAAGGTAAACACTGAATTCTAGGGAAACTCTCTTTGACGTCTATCCTCTTAGAAGGCCAGTTTTCTATCTGCTGCTCATTTACAATTACCACAATACCTTATATACCGTTGAAAGTTGGTCTATCTCTATGTTGTCAAATTCTTTGATTCTTGCATTCTACTCTTGCCAGTAGTTCCGGAGAGGTCCCCTTTGTTGCCGTACTACCTGCTCCTGCTCCCAACACAGAACACACGATACTAGTGATGCTCCTTGGGAACCTCACACCTGCTCCTGCTCCTGCTCCTGCTCCGGAACCTAGCACCTGCTCCCTCTCCCACCAATGCTTCGTAAACTAAGGTTTTGCCATCTAAATGTCAAATAGATTTTTTTGGGTTCTCCTTGTGCCTGATTAACCTGCAAGTTGACCTTGACCAGCGTTCAACAGCTGATAAGAGGACTGGTTAGACCAGCTTAATGCAAATAGCATCATTCCAAGTATTTCTTTCCTTGGCTTCATAGAATCATGTATTAATCTGCAGGCGGAAGTTGCAAACTGAGTTTATGCTTTGGTTTAACTCTTAAAAGAGATGGTGTAGTTTTGGGAATAGTTCCACCTTCTACAAAGGTTTACAGTTTGATACTTGGACGAACTTTGCTCGATTGACCAGGGAAGACGGCTATCAAAATTTTGACCACTGGCGACAAAGTTGTGCTGTCTTCAACCATGTGGGCCGATATGGACATGCTCTATCTATATTCGAACTTTTGCTCCTTCCTTCTCTGCAACATATGCTCTTCTCGGTTGTGGTATTCATGACTTCCTATTATCTATCGGTTGACTCCTTATAAGCTTATACTGTTCTTGTAAGAATATCATGAGGTAAAGTTTCAGTTGTATGTTTGATTCTGATATTCCTATTTTCCTGGAGTTCCGCTTCAAGCATTAAGTATGACTAGGTACAATTTAGTGTGGGGGGTCTTTGGGGATGCTTGGTGTGACCATGCAAAAGTCTCTCTCTCTCTCTCTCTCTCTCTCTCTCTCTCTCTCTCTCACACACACACACGCACACGCGCACACACACACACAAGGTGCGTGCTTAACTTAATGGGTAATTAAGATTTTTTATCAGCTTGTGCCGCGTTACCTATCATCCTCTCAGCTTCGCATGAGCGCTTGTACATACTAGGGCTTCATGGGTCACTTTGCTGCTTTGCTTGGTCACAGGGCGACAAAGGCAGGTAGTTAATTTTCTTTTCGGCGAGAAAATACTACCATTCTATATGCAGCTATATGTGATTGTGCGTTGCGCATTAAATAATGAATTAAATATGCGGTTGACCATCGTGTTATAACTAAATTTTTCTTTAGTCACTGGACTTCAAAATCTGTCAAAATAATAACTATTGAACTCATCAGATTGACCAATTAAGTTATTACATTGCTTCTGTCAACTCCAAACTTGTTAAGTTATTTCTTCATGGATAAATTTGTCACTTTGATTTCGTCTTCTTCTTTCTTCCAAAACTAGTTTCATTCCTGCGCATTGCATACATGAACACTATATATATGATGATTATCAAAGTATTAAACTATGCAGGGTGAGTCTGTTTTCACCTCATTTTTCTCTCTAAAAAATTAATGACCGTCTTTAAAATATAACTTTAGTAAAAAAAAAATACATGAGAGAATGTAAACAATATTTCTCAACTACTTGATAAGAATATTATAATGATGTTCTTAAACCAATATACAAAGAAGCACTATTAAACGTTTATTTTGTAAAGAAATATGAGACTTTCTTTCTTTGAAATTTAAGTAACATCAGAAGTGGTGATCTAACATTTTAAACGAGTAGATTTCCGTGTCAAAAATAAGGGAAAAAAAGTGTTGAGAGAAAGAGAGCAAGATATAGAACACGCATGCGAGTAGGGAAGGAGAAAAGGATAATTATTAATTTGAATATCAAATTTAAGAATAAAATTGTATATAATTTAGAGTTAATTTAGTGATTGGTTTATAGAACTAATTATAAACTCAGATTGTTAAAAAAAAAAATAAGTATTTTAGATCATAAATAAATATAAAAAGCAAAAATGTTGGAGATAGTAGGGATTAGTTTATAAAATTGGAATGTGAGGCTTTTTACTTTCAAATTAAAACCATCAAATTAGCTTGGGTTTTATGTAATTGGCATTAGTAAAAGTATATTGTTACGAAAATTTTAGAGTGAAGTGGAGATAAAGAAGTATGACAACATCAGATAAAAAGATAGATATATGAAATATTGACATAATTTGAGAGAGAGAGAGAGAGAGAGAGAGAGAGAGAGAGAGAGAGAGAGATTAATTCAAATCATTACTGCAGTATGATACCTGTTATTTAGCTGCTAATTTTTATTACTGCAGTATTGACAGGGCAGCCGTCTTGCAACTAAAAGAGATCAGATCCCTAGTAGCTTTTGCATGTCATGCCCGGATTGATGTCTATCAAGACTAGGTTAATAGGATTTTGCTACAGTGAGATCTCTTGCTCTTTATCTTTGCTTTTTGTAGTACAAGAACGATACTATATTTTGTGCCACTATGTATTTATTTCTGTATTTGTATTCCCGTTTTTCTCTTTGGCATGGGCATCATATTTAGCCGAAAACGCTAATGCGCCACATCTTTTGTAACTCTTTGGAATGTGCGTCATATTCTCTCAGCTTCGACTTTCATACACACACACACACATATTGGAGGAATGTGCGTTGCACGTGTATATCAACTGTGTTTTTAAACACCAAAGCAAAGCGTTATCTTGATAATTGCGAGTATTATTTATCCTTATAATTATGTCACCAAAGTAAATACTCTCGAGAGAAGTACTATCCTTTGGCAATTCTGCTAACGTTGATAAAGAGTCCTCACTTCCCAGTCAAAAAATAATATCCAATGTTAGTACCAGTTTTGAAACATAAATATCACTATCATTCTCAAAACAAAGTCGAAAAGCAATAAGCCGTTCTTATTTCTCCTTATCTTTGACGTGATTGTATCTTTTACTATCGATCTCTAGCCTTTTTTGTCTCGTTTTTATCCATCCTATTAGTGATTATTAGTGAAAGTGAGCCTTCGCATAACACTACCTTCGAAGCGTTTGCATTGGCGTTTGATCACATCAAAGCCTTCTTTAGCATATGAAGCATTCTCCTTCTCTTGGAATAACAAAAGAATCTCAACATACTTTCTGTTCCAAGGAGTTGATAACAAATTTCAACAGAAGTGATAATCTCAAACTAAAAAAGGAACTTAATAGTTTATTGCTATCTTGTTGGCCGAAAATATTTATCTATACCTGCTGTTCCTTTCGGCGAGTGATCGCAACTAAGAAAAGTACAAACGAAGCGATGTCAAAGCAACCAGGAATAGAAACTTTGTGATATCCTACTGTAACATTTTGACATTACATCCATCAATGTTGGAGTTCTCTGCATGGTAATGCTTAGAATTCACCATAGCTCCTCAATTAGTACATGTAGTTGCATTAATGAAACGGAAAGAGTGCAGTATACAAAATTATGTCTCGCTCTCAACGTGGGTCTTAACCAGTTTCTGCCAGAGCCAATTTGTTGTTTTTAGTTTTCAGTGCTTTTGTTGCTCAACATTGCATCCATTATTGAAACTATCAAAGAGAGAGGGAGTGCATTAGACTATTGCCATTTTTTTTTCAAACATGGACGTTGTTTTTTGAAAATTTTAGTAGTATTTTCCCGAGTATCTCCATCATGCATTACTGAGCAAAAGTTCAAATTTCAGGGGAAGTGCCCTACAAAGAAACATTATACATTCTCCTCATTTTTCATTTGCAATTACCTTTTCTACCTTCTCATTAGTACTCCCTTGGGCTGTTGAGTCAAAAAAACGAATGTACATAAACTTCAAAGAAAGGCAAAAAAAAAACAATCCAGCAGTTTTGTCGCAAAAGTAATCACTTTGTTTTTGGTTAGTAACCCTAATCATTTTTATTTTGTATATTAACTGTAAGAGACATCCAAAGTAAGTCCAAGGACCTCCGCAAGCTTCTATACATTTTTGCATATTTCTAATATGTCATTACATGAAATGATATCGTTTTACTCTGTGGCTAAGATGTGTGCCTGATAGTATATATTTTGATTGATGTTATCAACCTCTTAGTTGGTTGAGCTTGAAGGTTATAGTGCTTTAATATTTTTGGTTGACAAAGTGACTGAGGAGGGGAGGGGGACACCACAAAACAAAGACTCTTTAGGACAAAGAGGCACATGACCATCTAAACAAGGTAGCAACAGTGGTAAAACAAAAGTACATTGAGCATCCAGCCTAGTTTCAAACGTAAATCATATCAAAAATCAGATTTCTTTCATAGAGAAAAACAAACATATACACCTTCCATGCAAAGTCATGGGCATTACGTTAACATGGATCTATAAAGTAGGATGCAACTCTTAGAAAGTGATTCCCTGTCGTTCTTATGAATGTGTGTCACTTTGAATGACTCTAAGCACCAAGCCCACTTCATTCATGGTATAGGGGAAATTTGGACGAATGCTTCCTTATTCCCACTTGTGCTTGCTTTTAAAAAGCTTGTTGTCTCCGTCAATGCAAGAAAGTTCTTAAACTCCTTATTACCAAATTGTCTTAAGATGACACATCATAATAGCATTCTGGCTTCTTTGCCATTTGTATAAAGAAATGGTGTCTTTAAATTATCAAAACAATATCACTCTTATACACTCAATGACTCCATGAACACCTAAACTCAAGCTTAAGTTGTAGTGAGTTTATGCTGCCTTAGACTCAAAGATTCCATGAACACCTAAACTCAAGCTTAAGTTGTAGTGAGTTTATGCTACCTTAGACTAACTATGAAAGAGAATCCACTTTTCAGGATATGCAACCACGCAATTACAAGAAAAATCAAGGACAAACAACTCGTTATAAAATTGTTAATATTTAAACAAACATGAGAAACATAATGGAGTTGCCAATGCAAAACCAAGATTTCGGCCTAATTCCAAAATTGTACCCTCAAGTTTACCCCAAGTACAACTTTAGTACCCAAGTTTGAAGGTGTCTCAAAGAAGTACCCAACTTTTAAAAAGCGTACAAAATCAGTACCTAAGCTGACGGAGCATGGATGCTGTTAAAAAGTTGGAGGGTAGGACGTCATTATTCAAAAAAAGTGTTTTTACTTAAAAAGTTCAGGTACTGATTTGGTACAGTTTACTTTTCATAGGTACTCTTTTGGTACGGTTTACTTTTACTACTTTTTTTTCTTAGCCGTTCGATGTGGCACTATCTTAACAATTTGATTATTTTATCTTCCTTATTTAATCATTGAAAACTCTCTCTCTCTCTCTCTCTCTCTCTCTATATATATATATATATATCATTTCAAATTTTTCTTCTTTTTTTAACATTGCTCAGTTAATCGTCGCTGAAGGACTCTGATAAATAAATTATCGCATTGTATATTTTACAACGCCAAAGGTCCTAAATGATTTCGCTCATAATAATTGTCGCTAAAATTTTAAAATAATCACTTAGAAAAATACTACTACTAAAGCAGAAAGCTAATTCATGGGAACAAATCTAGACCTAGGTTTTGGGGTGTTATAGAGAGAGAGAGAGAGAGAGAGAGAGTTGGGGATATAAAGAAGGAACCTTTTTAAGCAATTAAATGAATAATTGTTTGTATATAGGCAAAAAAAACAAAATAAAGGAGTAAAAAAAAGAGAAAGAGAGATAGAAGACAAAAACGAGATACGAGGAGTATAGAGAGAAACTGTGAGGACAGCCGGCCCTAGAATGGGCGGCGCCTTGATCTGGCAGCCATTACCGCCCACACAAACGGCCACCGGCGATGAAGTCCAGCCACGCCCTTCACCGGAAGCACCATCCAAGGCCTCCACGCACCACCTACAACATGCAACCCCCAAGCAGCACCTGTCGTTACCAATTGCACCACTATCGTCATTTCCATGAACATGCCATCGTTCTTTCGCTCTAACGGCCACCAGCGATCACCGTGGAGACCCTACTCTGCGACCTTCAAATGGTACTCATCATCTCCTATCACCACCGCGATTTGCCTTAGCCACCGTGACCTTTAATCGGAGAAATTTCACGGTAAGCCAAAATGACAATTTCTGATATTCATCCACCACCGCCAGAATCTGCAACCACCGACAACATCCACTATAAGCTATCAACGTCGGTCCTCAATCGAACTGCCTTGCCACCCAAGCACTACCCACCGACAGAGGACATCCTCAGTTCAATCTCAATGGTCGTTTAATTTTTGTTGATGATTAGATTCATTCTATGGCGTAGTATTGATTTTGTGGTATTGACTGTGAAATGGGGTTTGGCAGTGATGTTGTGATTTTTGGTGGCTGCGCAGTGATAGTCATTTGGCAACAGCGTTGGATAAGTGGGTGAGTATGTGCAGGAGTTTGTGGGTGGATGGATATGTGAAATTGTGGTGGTGTAAGTGTGTGTAATTATTGTGAGAGAGGGTGTATGACTGTGTTTTGTGAGAGTGTGTTTGTGTGAACTTGTTGAGTTTAGAGAGAGAGGGAGGGAGGGAGGGAGAGAGAGAGTTTTTAATGATTAATTAAGGAAGATAAAATAATCAAACGGTTAAGATAGTGCCACATCGAACGGCTACAAAAAAAAAAGTAGTAAAAGTAAATCGTACCAAAGGAGTACCTATAAAAATAAACTATATCAAATCAGTACCTGAACTTTTTAAGTAAAAATATATTTTTTTTATAATGATAGTCCGACCCCTCTGACTTTTTAACGCATCCATGCTCCATCAGCTTAGGTACTGATTTGGTACGCTTTTTAAAAGTTGGGTACTTCTTTGGCACACCTTCAAACTTGGGTACTAAAGTTGTACTTTGGGTAAACTTGATGGTACAGTTTTGGGATTAGGCCCAAGATTTTTGTTAAAATATTTTGACTGCTAGTAAGTAGCAAAGACCGTTTGTCATTAGAAAAAAATGAAAAGCAAGAAGCAATATCCGTAGCAGATCAATTACCATTTTAGTATCGAAAGCAACTTTAGTAGGCAAAATGGGATATATAGTAGGCATAAATCCAAAAGTGTTGCAGTCATCTTTGTTTTCTTTATCTGATTCAAACGTAAGTTTAGAGAAAATTGAAATTGTTGTATTATGATTGAAAGTGCATACTTGGATTTACCATATCAATGCTTATGCCAACCATATCCGTTACATCTGAAGTTAAGGCCTAAGTAGCACTTGGAGCAAGTAAATTGTCAGTTCTGTTCACTTGGGGCAAGTAAATCATTAAAGTTTGGATTATGATGTAATAAGTTTTGTACTTTTTTTAACTTACACTTCATGCATCAAGGTCTTTACATATCCTTTTATTTTGTTTGTATGCATGACAATAAGGCCCCGTTTGACACTCTTTTTTTCCCTTTTTTTTTTCAGTTTTAAAAACTGAAAAAAAAAGGAGCGTTTGGTAACCATTTTTTTTTAATTTAAAAAACCAGTTTTTAAACTGCAGAGTAAAAAAAAAACTCCAAAAACTGGTTTTTTTTTTCACTTTTGGTTTTTTTTTTCGACCACCACCACCACCACCCTCCCACCGTCGGCAGCCACCTCAGGCGACCACCGCCGGAGACTGCCGACAACCACCTCCGACCGCCGGCGACCACCGGCAGCCACCGCCGGAGACTGTCGGCAGCCATCTCCGGCCGCCGGCGACCACCGCCGGAGACTGCCGGCAGCCACCTCCGGCCGCCGGCGACCACCGCTGGAGACGGCCGACAGCTACCTCCGGCCGCCGGCCACCACCGCCGGTGACTGCCGGCAGCCACCTCCGGCCGCCGGCCACCACCGCCGGAGACTGCCGGCAGCTACCTCCGGCCGCCGGCCACCACCGCCGGTGACTGCCGGCAGCCACCTCCGGCCGTCGGCCACCACCACCACCACCGTCGACCACCGCTACGCCCCACCACAGCCACCGCAAACCACCAAAAAAAAAAAGTCAAAATAAAAAGGGTTACCAAACACCAAAAAAAAAAACCTAAAAAAAAAAGGGGTTATCAAACACCCACTTGTTTTTATAAAAAAAATAAAATTAAGCTGCTCTTTAAAAACTGAAAACCAAAAAAAAAAATTTGTCAAACGAAGCCTAGAATATAATGCAAACTCTAGAAAAAGAAGACCAGATTTTGTGGTCCTCTATGACTCAAGAAAGGGTGTAACACGTACTATAAATACAACTCATGAAGTAGAGAGTTTGAGTTTCATCTTTCCATGTAACTCCTCATAAAGGACTAATGTGCATGTTTAAAGCTCGTCATACAAAGACTTCAGGAAGACAGGCGTTCTTGTGAATTTTATTCTACCCATTGAGTTGGTTCGAAATTGTAAGTTAATTTTGTTCTCGTACCTTTGTCATTCTATGAGGAAATATATCTTCCTTTACTACATATCACCACGCATGCACACATATTGAGATCTACACATATATGCGCTCGCGCACACGACACACGACACACATAATTGATCTCTTTGAAGTCAAGATGGGAATTGTACTAACAGAAAAAGAATTCTATATAGCAATGTTTCATTATAAATAACTCTTGGGGGTTCCACTGGTTAGTCTTGAAGTGCATGTAGTGCTTGGACTTGCATTTCCTATTTAAGAAGCCTTTTATATGCTAAGTAGACCCCATTTCATATTGTTTTGCACGAGCAAGTTATCAGATTGGATAGGGATCTTCAACTGGCTGCCTAATGACATGTAAATTTTTCATGAATATTTGATCTTTTAGGTTGTGGACCTTTCACAATATGGCCGGATAAGTGGTAAATCGTCCCTCTGGCACTCTTAAAATGGAACCATCACCTTCTTTTTTGAAGTGCTACTCCTTTTTTTCCTGGATTACGTTGGGGGAAACCTCTGATTTCTACTTTGATTGAATATTTTCATGCATTTATGCGAGGTGATGAAACTAAGAATTTTGTGAAGCAATTCAAACTGTGAAATATTGTCCTGTAATTAAACATAAATAAATAGCAGGCAATGCGCAAAAGAAGCCCAATAGATTGAAGTGCCTGTAAAGATCTCTAGCACCTCGCTGGCAATGAAAATCAAGTCTCCTTATATAGTGCTAGTACTTACAAATACCATAAATAGCCCATTTATCAACTTAAATCACTTAATATCCCAATTGAAGATTGAAACTTAAAACACATATGAACTTAAGAAAACTTACATCGACCGCATGTTTGTAAGCTTCCCAAACTCATTTGAAAGCACACCTCATAATATATTAGTTCAAAGGCAACTAATAACATTAATCAGAATATTAGAATGCTAAAGATGTATCAAATATAGAGGAAAGTATAAAAGAGACCAGAGAGTGCGACATAATTGAAGCTAAGAGATAAGCTTACAAGACCTGCAGGCGAGTTATATTGATGATGGATGGCGGCAAAGAACCTCTCAGGTACTGTAACAAGTCAAGAACAAATTACAACAAAGAAAATGAATCTGTTATCCATCTTAAATTAAGAATATCGAAATATGATCTTTGAAGTTTCCTCTAAATTCTAAGAATGGTACACAAAGGCTGTTCATTGGAGGCATGAAGAAGTGAATGGAACAGTTTTATGGCGGAAGCCTCTCTTATTATCTGGGCGATGTGGAGATGGGGAGTTTTCGTTCAATGAATTGTTGTTATTAATTAATAGAAGATGCACAGAGTCGTTTGGTATAAATCGCACCAGAGGAGAGGGATCTTGAGGAAGTTTTTAATATTCTTCATACTATGGAGGTGGATAGTCATCCTTCTGAAGAACTCTACCAATTAAATTCGAGGAGATGTATGAAAAGCTTTTGCAGAGATTCAGAGTAGATGAGATTGAGGAGGAAGAGGAAGTGTTTGCGAGGAAGTCAAAGACAAACTAACTGGAAGATAGAAGGGTAATAAAGGAGTTTTAGAATTATTTGAGGGTATTTTTGTCCACAAAATGATTTACACATATTCAGACTTTTATAAGTAGTATATATATATATATATATATATATATATATATATATATATATATATATATATATATATATATATATATATATATATATGGAGCTGATCCGTTGATAGCGCTAGCAAAATAGGAGAAGTTGCTAGCGCGATCTGGCCGTCCACGCGTAATCTGTGGACGGCCCAAATCTTTTTTTTTACGTTTTTTTAGTCCATCCGCTACATTATGTAGCGGACGATTTTTTGACAAAAATACCCTCAAGTTTAAAAACAGCCCGTCCGCTACATTATGTAGCGGACGGACTTTTCTGTCATTTTTTTCTCTTTCTCTCATTAATGCTCTGACTTTTTCTCACACTCTCTCTCTCTCTCTCTCTCTCTCTCTCCCCTTTTTCTCGTTATTTATGAAAGAAAGGGCTACAGACTTTGCAACCATGTACAAATAAAGAAGAAGGTTGCTTGAGACCCCGCTGGAGCTGAACGGTGCCAAAGTCTATACGACTGAGATCTTCATGCTATACCAAGTAGAGCTGCGAAAATCGAAACGATACAGTATAAACAAGGTGGCAAAAAAGTCTACGCGTGAGTACAAGAATTATTTGCTCGTGAATGACCTCGTCCCTGAAAAGCTGTGCATAATTTATACGGTGAGTCATGACACGTTGACGGACTCGGTGACATGTGTTTGCAAGAAGCTTGAGTTCCATGGCATCCTGTATAAACACATTATGCGGTTTTTCACCCAGAAGAATATCAGGACAATCCTCGATAAATACGTCCTGCCACAGTGGACGAAAGGTGCAAACAGGTTGCACGGTACCATTGCCTTTTTGGAGCACCCGTGTACTAACTTTGAAGAATCAGAGAATTGCGGTATAATCATCTGGTGACAATGTTCACCCGTTTGTCCGTAAAAGGTGCTGCTACAATGGCCGGATATAAACATCTCGTCGAGGTAGCTCAGCAACAAGAGCACATCGTCGACCAGTTGGAAGTAGCTTCAGTCAGCAATGTGGTTGATACTGAGCCTACAATGGGATGAGAAGATGACGAGCCGGGGGAGGAAGACGACAATGATATCCGGCCTTTAGATCCAATTATATAGCAAACGAAAGGCCGCAAGAGGTCTACGCGGATAAAGAGCTCTATTGAACAAACAACTCAACCTAAAAAGCTGAGAAGATGTGTACTGTGCAACAAAATGACTAACCATGACAGGCGGAACCATTACAAGGCACTGGGGATAAGTCCAGGGGGTTTGCAATACGAGGAAGAAGATGATGCCGAAGATGAAGAAGAAGAAGACGCAATGGAACTTTAGTCTAATGAATTTTTATTGTAATAATCTTTTATGAGCCATCAAGCCTGTTATACGTTTTGTAATAATTTTTTAGTAATAATTTTTTTGTAATAACCTTTAGTCTCATTTTTATGTGAATTTTTACACTGTCCGCTATACTGTGCAGCACAACCATTAGAATTCAAAGAGTAGACTTCAAAAACTTAGTTAGTGTCTAGGCTGTCTGCTACACTATCGGCGCAACAGAAACACTACACTTCAAAACTTAGAATTTTTTTGGTTGTTTACTCTGTCCGCTACACTATGTAGCGGACGGCACAGCAAAAACACTACACTTTAAAACTTACAATTTTTTGGTTGTTTAGGCTGTCCGCTACACTATGTAGCGGACGACACAGCAGAAATACAACACTTCAACACTTAGAATTTTTTGGTTATTTACTCTGTCCGCTACACTATGTAACGGACGACACAGCAGAAACACTAAACTTCAACACTTAGAATATTTTTTTTGGTTGTTTAGGATGCCCGTTACACTATGTAGTGGACGGTGTAGCAGAAACTCTACATTTCAACACTTAGAATTTTTTTGGTCGTTTAGGCTGTCCGCTACACTATGTAGCGGACGGCGCAGCAGAACTACTACACGTCAACACTTAGAATTTTTTTGGTTGTTTACTCTATCCGCTACACTATGCAGCAGAAACACTACACTTCAACACTTAGATTTTTTTTGATTGTTTAGGCTGTCCGCTACACTATGTAGCGAACAACGCAGCAGAAACGCTACACTTCAACACTTATAATTTTTTTATTGTTTAGGATGCCCGCTACACTATGTAGCGGACGGCGCAGCAGAAACACTACACTTAGATTTTTTTTGGTTGTTTAGGCTGTCCGCTACACTATGTCGTGGACGGTGCAGCAAAACTACTACACTTCAATACTTAGAATTTTTTTGGTTGTTTACTCTGTCCGCTACACTATGTAGTGGACGGAACAGTAGCAGCACTACACTTCAACACTTCGAATTTTTTTGGTTATTTACCCTGTCGGCTATACTATGTAGCGGAAGGCACAGTAGTTGTACTAACAAAGATCCTTTTTCATTCTCTTTCCCACCATCATGCTGTCTCAACGAGGGCAAAAAAACCACACCATAATATTTTCTTACCACCATCAAACCCCGGATAAGGGCCAAAAATCAAAACACACAAATAAACCACCACAATACAAAAAAATACATGTCTCAATTGAACTTCGAATAAATTGGTATTTAAATTCAAATTGTTGTCTTTAAAATAATCGTTTACAAGAAGTCATCATTGGGCCTCATCTTCAGCCAGATTCTTATCCTTTGACAGATGTAGAGTAAACTTAACTGGTCTAGGCCGGCCTCTATAAATTTATCACGCTATTCTATATCTAAAGGCCTCTACTTCTACTGCGCTCCAAACAGTCGCCTTGAGGCTCTCACCCTGACAAATATAGTCAATATACATGCAGACGAAGACGCCACAGTCCGAGGTATTAGCTTGCTTGGACCTCTTCTTCTTCACTTTAACCTCAAGCTTCGGCCTCGCCGATACGTCTATTGCACGGATGTAGTGGACCATGGCACATACCAGATTCTCTGGACAAATAAAAAACGACGTAAGCTACGAGTTAACATTTACAATACACAAATTACAATAAGCAAATTACAATAAGCATTAAAAAAACAATTGTAAGATTACCAAAGCATCCAACTGGGCTTTCTTGAGTTGCTTCACGGGCATTTGCCAGGTATTGTCGTGAAGACTGTCGAGGACTGATACGATTTTTTGAGTTGGTTCATAGCAAACCAAGTACCAGTGGCTATTACCTAGAAATGGTATTAGGAATACGTCCACATCACGGGCGCTCACCGGACTATCCCTGTTAAGAAATGCAAGGAGCGCATCAGATTGTTCCTACTGTTTCAAGGTTTTCCTCCCCCTCCCCTCGACCCACTGTGCCCATGCTGATACTAGGCCATGAAAATATGCATCGAACAAAAAAATGTGCGGACGGTCATTCCAGGTGACCCGACTTCGCTCCCTCAGAATGTCCATGTAGGCGGAGATCACAGTGTCGCACAACCAAGCCCCCGAAGCTAGGCTGGACCCCACTCGCAAGTGTAATCCAAGTCATTCGGGCAAATGACATAATACAACGCTTTGTCCCGAGGGGCCCCGCTAAAGAAACGCTGGTGGATTAGTTGGATTTTGTAGGCCCTAGAGGCTTCAACGGATGCCCCTTGGGATAAACGAGGGGTTAACCGGGGGATTTTGTCCTCCGGGGGCATCGACCAGGCGATATTGCCCGCCAGGGGCTTCTGTTGGGGGATATCCCTTTCGAGGGGGGGGGGGGGGGGCGAACGAAGGATATTGCCCTCCCGAGGCTTCGGCTGATATTCCCCTTCGGGGGCCAGAATGTCCCACCCACAGGACGATGGACATTGACTTGGAGAGATTGATGTTTGCGTATTTCCAGTCTTGTGTGACTTGACTCTAAGAGATGGGTAGTGGTTTCGAGTCCGAAAGTAAATAAAATTAGGGGTCACTGAAATAAAACCATGGCGTTGGAGCCTTTCCCGCTTCGAAGGGACCACTAACTCCCTGGCTCACCCCCGATGTCTGCCCCGAGGGATCACCGTTACCCTCATTCACATGGGGAGGCTGCCACCCGGGATAGTCCATTCCCAGAGGGAGGCCCGGAGTGGGTCCTGTATAATGGCGCATAAAATCCCCACAGCCTTGGGACAATGCATGAGCCCGTTGGCAAAGATCCAATCCCATGGCATTCACCAAATCCTTTCGCTCACCCAGCTTTGGAAGAATGTGAGTGAGGCATTAACCTACATCCAAAGAGTTAATAAGCATAACCAAAAAATAGGCGAGATTGAATGTAAAACAAAAATCATTAAATCCAATTAAAAGCATTGATTGGGCAACTTACAAGATCAAATGTTCACTTCTCATCGATCTGGCCCCTAAGGTGGTACCTCAGCCCTCGTTTAAATTTTATCGGGGCTACTCTCTTCTGTGATGCGGTAGTACCAGTCGTTGTACGGCTCGATGCTGATCACGGGGTGAGGCTCCGACACAATGGCCGCTAGTGTGTCCTATCAAGAATTCCAAACCTCAATTTGTCATGTGCATAAGTCGTGCGCATTCACCTTGCCAAACCGTTCGACAC
This sequence comes from Escallonia herrerae, assembly GCA_033070095.1. Classification (NCBI taxonomy): domain Eukaryota; kingdom Viridiplantae; phylum Streptophyta; class Magnoliopsida; order Escalloniales; family Escalloniaceae; genus Escallonia; species Escallonia herrerae. Next base: position 116,872 of record JAVXUP010000996.1, on the reverse strand, counting down.
CCGGTGGGTTCCGGTTAACCCTCATATCTGGGGCATCTACTGGCAACCCCTACGGGTAGTCAAAATGGCGTAATGCGCGATCTGGCAGCTGCCACTCTGCAACCTCTAAGTGAATCAGGGTGTACGTTGCAACCCGGAGAGCGTGAAGACGAACAACTTTGTCACCCATCGCTGGAAACTCTTGTATGGTGCCCAACGCATTTGACCCGGAGATAGCGAGTCTAGCTCCCCCCATGGAGCATAATGTTGTGATGGGAATTGTCTCTCCGTGGGTAGTGGCTATACCTCTAACTATACTCCCAAGCTCGCAACCGTGGCCACACATTATTGGTTTCGTCGCTACGCTTGGGTGCACTAGTAGCAATGTGTTCATAAGACCAAACATGAGAACAAAGACAAATTATATATAGTATCGTCAAAATTTATTGTCCACCAACTAATAAAAAAATATCGATAACGTAATCAAGACTTATATGATATACCTGCAACAGCGAGAGACATGCACACATAGCCATGGAGTCGGCCCTCGTTGCCTTGTGCACTACTCGGTACAGGCATGCAAGAGTTGCTGCACCCAGGCATACTCCACAACCTATTGCAGGTTACCCAATAACGGTAAATATTTGACGCTGTCCGTATTTTTCGACGTCGTTGGGAATAGAATTGCCCTTATCATGCACAAGAGGAAAGCCTTTGTGTATAGCACAAGCATCCCATCTGTGTAGTTTTTTGATAGAACCTTGTAGGTTTTTACCAACCACTTCAACTTTATCCCACCAGTGCTAAACTGATCTTTAGGTATGGAGGTAAAGAAGTCCCTAGAGGCTCTCTTATCCGTTGCTTCAGACAGAGGAGTAATTACCGGCCGCCCCGTCACCAGTAACCCTAACATGAACCCTACATCTTCTAGGGTAATAGCCATCTCTCCAAAAGGGAAGTGAAACGTATTCGTTTCACTTCTCCAACTCTCAACAAGGGCACCTATCAAAGCCCGGTCAAGTTGTTGAAAGATTTTTCCGTGCATGAAAACCCCAAACCAAATTCCACGCGGCAATATTATTTTATATTTGTTCAGTTTCCACAGTCCCAAATTATCATATACTTCTACTGTGTTTAGGAGTGCTCTTTCCTATAAATTAATAAATACAATTTATGCAAAGCAAACGATATACAATGTTCGTGAGAATAAGAAAATAAACAAAAAGAAATAAGTATCTTACTTGTCCATTCCAGATAGATGTACTAATATAATTTTATTGGTCGTATAATACGGAGGGATCTTCTGGTCCAGGGTTAAAGTCCATTTTTTTGCAACTGAGATTATGTAAGAAAAAGTTTGGAAGCTTTTATCAATCGCTCGTAAATTACCAGCGCTATCACATGCATAATACATACAATGCTAGCACATGCTCACATACAACGCTAGCACACACACACACACACACGGAGTCAGATTTTACCAATGCTAGCACATGAACAAATCATGCGCTAGCACATGTTCAATACATAATCAAAACCATGCATAAGATGCAATACCCATAACAACTCCATATTATGAATAAATAAAGGATTGGTTTGTAAACTTACGTGATTCATGAGATGATTAAATGATTTCTTGAAAAGAAATTGCGCAGATCTGCTTGCCAACGCCGCTAAAAAAATTGTGTATAGAAAGATTGGAAAAGAGTTTTGAAGTTAGGTTTTTGTGGATTATATATGGACCGTCCGCTACATTGTGTAGCGGACGATAAAAGTAGTCCACTATATAATGCAGCAGACATTGTTTATCAATAAAGTTTGTCCGTTATATAATGTAGCGGACGATTTGGATAAGGACAAAGTAACAGTCGTAACCACCGTAGGGGGACAGGACTGTCGTAACAGTCGTGACAGGATTAGGATTGACGTGACATGTGGCAGGAAAAGTCATCCACCACACACTGTAGCGGACGACTTTTTGCCTGAAAGTTGTCAGGGTCAAAAAGTCGTCCGCTACACTATGTGGCAGACTGATGTGAAGGGGCAGTTTGGTAAAAAAATCCCGTCCGCGATACTGTATCGCGGACCGCTGACATTCTTTTAAAAAAATAAATTTTAACCCAGGACCAGAAGATCCCTCCGTATTATACGACCAAGAAAATCATATTAGTACATCAATCTGGAATGGACAAATAAGATACTTATTTTTTGTTTATTTTCTTATTCTCAAGACATTGTATACCGTTTGCTTTGTTTAAATTGTATTTATTAATTCGTAGGAAAGAGCACCCCTCAACACTGTAGAAGTATCTGAACGATTCAAAAACTAAAAATTGAACAAATTTTAGAAAAAAATTGTTGCGTGGAATTGGGTTTGGGATTTTTACGCATGGGAATATCTTTCAACAAATTGACCGGAACTTAATAGGTGGCCTTGTTGAAAGGTGGAGAACTTTCACTTCCCTTTTGGAGAGATAACAATAACCTTAGAAAATGTAGAGTTCATCTTTGAGTTACTGGTGACGAGACAGCCAGTAATTGCACTTCCGTCGAAAGTATCAAATAAGAGAGCTGCTAGGGACTTCTTTACTTAGATACCCGAGAGTGAATTTAGCACTGATGGGATAAAGTTGAGGTGGTTGGTAGATACCTATAAGGTTCTACCAGAAAATTACATGGATGAGATGCTTGCGCTGCACACAAAGGCCTTTCCTGCTGTGGGTGATGGGGACAATTCTATTCCCAACGACGTTAAAGAATACAGTTCAAAAAAAATATTTAACGTTGTTGGGTAACTTGCAAGAGGTTGGAGAGTATGCCTGGGGTGCAGCAAATCTTACATACTTGTATCAAGCATTGCACAAGGCAACGAGGCCCGACGCCAAAGCTATATGTGCATATCTCTCACTGTTGTAGGCATAGTTATTAAAGGCGCATGCGTACCTAAGCCGCAAAGGGTCCTTGGAGTGCAGGCGCAAGCTTTTTCGAAGTGAGGCGCAAAATAAAAATAAAAAGATATTAGTGCATTAAACTAATATAATCACGTAAAAAAATTCAGAACATGACAATTAAACAAATTTTCAACACTAGAAAAAGTTTCAAGTCCAATAAGAAGTAGTTAATCCTAAGTGAATGAGACAACGTCACCCTCATTATCAGTGATGGTTAAGGCAACAATATTTTTCTTAAAAGAAAATCATAGGCTCCCAAGTCTAGTTGAGATTCCTCTTCAGTTCATCTACAAGGTGAAGTGAATGAGTATATTTACTTAAAAGAGAGTAACAATTGGGGACGAGACATAGCATAATGAATAATAATAAGAGAGTCGATTGATTAGGGGTTTGAGATTTTAGGTATTTTTGTGGTTTACATATTGATTTATTATGTTATGAAACAAAGAATCAAAAATAATGAACGGTTGAGATGATGCCATGATACAAAAATAAAAAAAATAGGATCTTTGGGCTTTTTTTTACTCCACCACCGCCGCCTTGCGCCTTGCGCCTGGGCGCCTAGGGGAGCAAGGTGCACACCTTTTCGAAGGGGCTACGCCTAGCCCTAGGTGAGGCGCAGGGAGTGCGCCTTGCGCCTAGGCGCGCCTTTGATAAGGTATATCATATCACTCTTTGTAATTACGTTTTTGATATGTTTTTAATAGTCGGTGTACAATAAAGCTTGACTATACGACCTTAATTTGTATTTGTTCTCAAGTGTGGTCTTATGAACACATTACTACTGGCGCACCCAACCGTAGGGACGAAACCGATAATGTGTGGCCTCGATTGTAGGATTGGGAGTATAGTCAGAGGAAGAGCCACTACCCAAGGAGAGATGATCCCCATCACAACATTATATTCTATCGGGTGAAGTTCGACTCGCTATCTCAGGGCCAAATGCATTGAGCACCGTACAAACATTTGGAGTGACGGGTGGCAAAGTCGTTCGTCTTCACGCTTTTTGGGTTGCAATGCACACCACTGATCCACTTCAAGATCGCGAAGTGGCAACTACTAGATCACGTAATGCGCCATTTTTGGTGCCTGCTAGAGTTGTCAGTCGATGCCTCAGATATGAGGGGTAACAGGAACCCACCGGGTGTCCCACAGTTTGGCAAGGAGAATGCGCACCGACGAAATTAAACTTTAGGGTTCTTGGCAAGACACACTGACGTCCATTGTGTCGGAGCCTGACCCCGTGATCAGCATTGAGCAGTACAACGACTGGTATTATCGCATCACTCGGAAGAGAATAGTCCCAATAAGGTTTGAAAGAGGGCAGAAATACCACCCTAGGGGTCAGATCGATGAGCAACGGGCATATGAGCTTGTAAGTTGCCCAACCATTGCTTTTAGTTGAATTTAATGATTCTTGTTTTATATTCAATCCCGTTTATGTTTAAAGTTACTTATTATTTCTTTGGATCTAGGTTAATGCCTCTCTCGCCTTCTTTAAAAAACTGAGTGAGCGAAAGAAAGTGGTGGATGCCATGGGAGCAGAACTTCACACCCAGGCTGATGCATTGGCAAATGGCTACGGGGATTTTTTGCACAGTTGTATGGGATAGCTTTTGGGCGTCAGCCCAGGAATGGATTATCTGGAGTGGCAGCCTCCCCATATGAGTGCGGGATATAGTGATCCCTCGAGACAGACTTCGGGGATGAGCAAGAGAGTTGGTGGTCCCTCCGTAGCTGGGATGAGTGGTGCTTGGGGGCCACCATCAGGCACGAGAATGCCTCATTGGGCGGAGTTTAGTGGTCCCACATTCTCTTTGCTTGGGGACTCAGAAGTTACACCCCTCTCTCAGAGTCAAGTCACACAAGACTTCGACTTCACAAACTTCAATCTCTCCGAGCCATACCAATCATGCCACTACCAATCGTCCTGTAGGCGTGACCTTTCGGCCCTCTCAAAGGGCAATATCTCCCAGTCGACCCTTCCTGATGGACAATATCCCCCAATCAACCGCCCTAGAGGATAATATCCTCCAGTAGACCCCCTTCAGAGGATAATATCCCCCGGTCAATCCCCCCAAAGGACAATATCCCCCGGTCGACCCCCCCTCGTCATTCCCGCTTATCCCAAAGAGCATCCGTTGAAGTCTCTAAAGCCGGTAAAATGTCGGTTATTCCACCAATGTTACCTTAGCGGGCCCCCCATGCAAAGTGGAAAGTGGTGTGAACTGCCCAAAATGGCATGGATTACAATATTTTGGGGACGAAATGTCCACACTACGCTCGGGGGCTTGGTTGGACGACATTGTGATCTCTGCCTATGCTTAACTTTTGAAGCGTCAGAGTTGGGATAGGGTGAATGCGTATCCCCGCATTTTGTTGTTGGATGTGATTTTCATAACATGCTCGTCAGAGAATAGAACGATTGGGTATCTAAGAGGGGGAGGAAAAGTTTGATCCAGTGGAAACAGAATGATTCGCTCATTGCATTTCTTAATGATAGGGATAGTCTGGTGAGCGCCCATGATGTAGACGTCTTCCTATTACCATTTTTAGGTAATAGCAACCACTAATACTTGGTTTGCTATGAACCAAAAAAAATGGTCGGATCAATCATCGACAGTCTCCACGACGATGCCACGGAGATGCCAGTGAAGGAACTTTTCAAATACCAATTGGATGCTATGGTAATCTTGACATTGTTGTTTTTTGCTTATTGTAATTGTTAACTCGTAGCTTACGCCATTTTCTATTTCTCCATAGGATCTGTTTTGTGCCATGGTCCACTATTTCCATGGACTAAAAGTACCGAAAAAGCCAAAGCTCGAAGTTCGATTGAAGAGATGGAGGTCCAAGCAAGTTAATCATTCGGACTGCGGCATCTTCGTTTGCAGGTAAATGGACTACATTTATTGGCATGAGAGCCTCAAGAAGTCCGTCTGGAGCGAAGCAGACATATAAGTCTTTAGATATAGAATATCTTGGCAAATTTATAACGGCTGGCCTAGAGCAGTTAGGAATATTGAAAATTTGGCCAACGACGAGAATCCGGCTCAAGATAAGGCACAATGAAGACATTGTAAATGATTATTTTTATGACATATCATTTTTTATTTGAAACATTTGATCTCCTTCTTTGAGACATGTATTTTTGTGTGTTGTGTCTTGTGGGTTTTCTTGCCCTTGTTGAGATAGGTTTGATAGTGGTAAGAAAATGCTATGGTGTGAATTTTTTGCCCTTACTGAGACAGGTTGATGGCGGGAAAGAAAATGAGGGTAATGTCTTTACATGTATGCTGCTACACCATCCGCTACATAGCGGACAACGTAGCAGCAAAAAAATTCTAAATATTGATGTCTAATGTTTCTACTACACTATCCGCTACATAGTATAGCGAACGGCTTAAAACACCAAAAAAAAATAATAAGTGTTGAAATGTAATTTAAGGTGGCCAAAAATATCAAAAAAAATTAAATGTTGATGTCTAACATTTTTGCTACATCGTCCGCTACATAATGTAGCGGATGGCTTAAAATACTGAAAAAAATATAAGTGTTAATGTCTAATGTTTCTGTTACACTGTCGCTACATAGTGTAGCGGACGGCTTAAAACACCAAATAAAATTTTAAGTATTGAAGTGTAATTCAAGGTGGCCAAAAACACAATCTGCTACATAGTGTAGTGGACGACCTAAATCACCAAAAAGTTCTAAATATTGATGTCGAATGTTTCTGCTACGCAGTCCGCTACATAGTCTAGAGGACGGCCTAAACCATAAAAAAATTATAAGTGTTGATGTCTAATATTTCTGCTACGCAGTCCGCTACATAGTCTAGAGGACGGCTTAAACACCAAAAACTTTTTAAGTGTTGATGTTTAATATTTTTGCTACGCCGTCCGCTACATAGTGTAACAGATGGCTTAAAATACCAAAAATATTCTAAGTGTTGATGTCTGATGTTTCTGCTACACTGTCCGCTACATAGTGTAGCGGACGAAAAAAAAACCAAAAAGAAGTTTTGTGTTATAGAGTGATGTTTCTTGCTCATAAACAAATATTACAAAAAAATACAAAAAAAATATTACAAAAAGCCCAACAGACTTTGATTGCTAAAAAAAATTATTACAAAAAAATGCAAAAAATATTATTACAAAAATTCCAACATACTTGATGGCTCATAAAAGATAAAAAAATACAAAAAAATTATTACAAAAAGTCCAACAAACTTGATGGCTCATAAAAGATTATTATCAAAATCAAAAATTAGATTAAAGGTCGATTGCATCTTCTTCTTCCTCGTCTTCGGCATCATCTTTTTCCTCGTCTTGCAAATCCCCTGGACTTATCCCGAGTGCCTTGTAATGGTTCCGCTTGTCATGGTTGGTCATTTTGTTGCACAGTGCATGCCTTCTCAGCTTTTTAGGTCAAGTTGCTTGTTCAATAGAACTCTTCATCCGTGTAGATCTTTTGCGGCCTTTCGTTTGCGATATAATTAGATCCAAACACCGGATATCATTGTTCTCTTCCTCGACCGGCTCATCATCTTCTGATTCCTATGTAGGCTCAGTGTCAAGTACATTGCTGAGTGAAGCTACTTTAAATTGGTCGACGATGGGCTCTTGCTGCTCCACTATCTCGCGGAGATGTTTATATCAGGCCATTATAGCAGCACCCTTTATGGACAAACAGGTAAACATTGTCACCAGATGATTATACCGCAACGCCTCTGATTTTTCAAAGTTAGTATACGGATACTCTGGAAAGGCAGTAGTACCGTGCAACCTATTTGTAACCTTAGTCCACAGCGACAGGACATATTTATTGGGGATTGCCTTAACATTCTTCTGGGTGAAAAACTGCATAATGTGTCTACACAGGATGCCATGGAACTCAAACTTCTTGAAAACACATGTCATCGAATACGTTAATGTCTCATGGTTCACCGTATACATTCTACGCATCTTCTCAAGGACGAGGTCGTTCATCAGTGAATAAACCTTGTACTCACATGTAGACTTTTCTGTCACCTTGTTTATTTTGTATCGTCCTGATTTTGTAGCTCTATTTGGTATTGCATGAACATCTCCATAGTATAGACTTTTGCACCGTTTACCTCCAGCGGGGTCTCAAGCATTCTTTTCATTTGTTTGTATGTGCTTGCAAAGTCTGTAGCCCTTTCTTTCATGAATAACAAGGCAACCACTTTTTTGGCGGATGTGATGAAACTCTTAAAATTCATAGCTGTACTTACATAACTATCGAACGTGGCATTCATAGATTCACTCATGCCCGTCGTTTTTATGCCCGCAGAAAAATACCTTCTCGTGAAATGCCAATCTATTGCTCTTTAAGCTTATATAAGTGTTGGAGCCACTTGTGGTCTTGCAATAAGTAATCCTCAACAAGCTTTTCCCACCTCTCCTCAAATTCCTCAATCGTAAAGACTTGTTAATGCACCTATCAAAATCTTATTTGAAGTCTGCATACTTTGCATACACATGATGCAGACATTTAGGGTATTTGTTGCTTATGTGCCAAGTGCACAAGTTGTATCGAGTATCTGGGAAGACGGTATTAATAGTCTTCTTCATTGCCAAATCTTGATCAGTGATGATGACTTTAGGTGCTTTGTTAATCATGGCTTTTAGTCACATCTTAAACAACCATACAAAAGAACTCTCGCTCTCATCCCTTAACAATGCAAACCTGAACAAGATGGAGTGATAATGATGGTTAACGACTGTGCAAGGAGCGAACGACATTGAGTACTTGTTGGTACGGTATGTGGTGTCGAAAGTAACAACATCTCCAAAATGCTTATAAGCAAGTCTCAAACGACCGTCGACCCAAAAAATTGTAGTAACTCGGTGCTCGTCGTCAAGTTTATAATCATAAGTAAACTGCGGGTCCTCCATCTGCATCCGCTTCAATAGGCTCATTGTGGATTGAGCATCATTGAGGTCATACGCAGCTCGTCTTTGGATTCGGACCGCGTTACGAATGTCTTTCGTGTTAAAATTTAGATTCTAAATTTGCCCAGCCTGTTCAGTAATAACAATGTCGGTGGGTCCTATCCGTGCATTACTCATTGTGTGAATTAGACTCCTTGCAACATTACCCATCTTTTTGTGTTGATGCATCTGGCTCACCTTAGAAGGGGTTACTAACGGATGATTGTGTGCTTATTCCAAGCTAGTAATAAGCCAATGATCTTACTTGAATTTATGGCTTACGAAAATCCAAACCTTGCAATTCGTGCACGCAAAGCAGTCCCGTCTTTTCCGTGCATATCCTATTTTGTCATCATTACCACAATATGTGTCTCATTTTGCAGCGGGTGTCTGCTCTTATGACAATTGTATGAGCGATTGCATATTTTTTGTGTTATGTTGCTTGTGCTTGTAATCTTTATTCTAATTCCAAAACCAACCATCAACGAATACACCCGAAAACATTATTCAGCTTCCTCCAATGTTTGAAATGTTCACCCTAAATAGGGATCACTAGCATCTACTGGGGTGTTGGAGCTTGACACGAAATCAGACATTGTGAAACAAAACCTATGTAGAAATAGATTACGCTTAACTATCAAATAACATTTCTTGAACATAACAAATCAAAATTACCTTGATGAATATGTCAATTTAGCATGAAAAATATAACAAACATAATCTCAAAAGTATCTCCAATTTAACAATTATTAATTTCTTGAACAAAAAGAATTAAAATTACTCTGATAAATAGACAAATTTAGCGTGCCAAAATATAACAAACATAATTTCAAAAAAATTGAATTTAACTATAATACTTTTTTTGAAGCTAACATATTAATTTCTTGAAAATCACAAATTAAAATTACTTTGAAGAATAAACTGATAAATACATCAAAGATAATCCAAAAAAAATTTATATATTCATCCCAAAAAAAAAAATTCATCATTCAGCCCAAAAAGAAAACTTCACAATTCACAAACTTATCTTACTTGAGTGAAGCTTTAAACAAGTGTTACTTGAAGCTTGAAACTTGAAAGAAGCTGAAAATGGATGCAAGTGGATCTCAAAAAGATGAAAATGGAAAAAGAGCTGAGAATTAGGAGACTTTTGGGTATATCTGCCACGCTGTCCACCACACTGTGTAGCGGACAGAGATGGGGACAGGATGTGACATGCGTCAGCCAAAAGTCGTTCGCTGTGTAGCGTACGACTTGGGCAGGGCATTTTGGTAAAAAAGACTGTTTGCTACACTAAGGCCACGTTTGACGCAACTTTTTTTTCCAGTTTTGGAAACTGGAAAAAAAAAGTGCGTTTGGTAACCATTTTTTTTTCCTTCTCCAATTTAAAAAACCAGTTTTTAAACTGCAGAGTAAAAAAAAAACTTCAGAAACTGGTTTTTTTTTTTCACTTTTGGTTTTTTTTTTTGGAGACCACCACCAACACCCTCCCACCGTCGGTAGCCACCTCCGGCCGCCGGCCACCACTGCCGGCAGCCACCGCCGACCGCCGACAGCCACCTCCGGCGGCCGGCGACCACCGCCGGCAACCACCGGCGACTGTCGGCGCCACCTCCGGCCGCCGGCGACCACCTCCGGCAGCCACCGCCGGCCACCACCACTGTCGACCACCGCTACACCCCACCGCCACGCCCCACCACCGCCACCGCAAACCACCCAAAAAAAAAGTCAAAATAAAAATGGTTACCAAACACCAAAAAAAAAAAATTAAAAAAAAAAGGTTATCAAACACCCGCTTGTTTTTGTAAAAAAAAAAAAATTAAGCTGCTCCTTAAAAATTGAAAACCAAATTTTTTTTTTGTCAAACGAACCCTAAGGGTAGGTTTGACACTCTTTTTTTGCCTCTTTTTTTCAGTTTTAAAAATTGAAAAAAAAAGGAGCGTTTGGTAACCATTTTTTTTTTTTTCACTTTTGGTTTTTTTTTTAGACCACCACCACCACCCTCCCATCACCGGCAGCCATCTCAGGCGACCACCGCCGGAGATTGCCGGCCGCAGGCGACCACCGGCAGCCACCTCCGGCTGCCGGCGACCACCGCCGGAGACTGCCGGCAGCCACCTCCGGCCGCCGGCGACCACCGCCGGAGACTGCCGGCAGCCACCTCCGGCAGCCGGCCACCACCACCGTCGACCACTGCTACGCCCCACCACCGCCACCGCAAACCACAAAAAAAAAGTCAAAATAAAAAGGGTTACCAAACACAAAAAAAAAACCTAAAAAAAAGGGGTTATCAAACACCCACTTGTTTTTATAAAAAAAAAAAATTAAGCTGCTCTTTAAAAACTGAAAACCAAAATTTTTTTTTGTCAAACGAACCCTAAGTAACGGACAATTTGCTTTTTTTTTTTTAAAAGATCTGGGCCATCCATCCTTTAAAGATGGACGACCAGATCGCGGGAACAACTTATCCATTCAAGTCCAACACCGCCACCAATTACCTTGCACAACCACAACATGAACCCAACACCACCACCATCGACCAAGCATAACCAAGGCTTCATCACCAACCACCAAGCACAACAACTCCCACAACACAGAACACGTGCTCTTATTAACACACAATAATCGTGCACACACAGAGAACACACGTTGTCACATGCGTGCGCGCGACGAGTGCGGGCCCATGGGCGCACATACACACACAATCAATCGGTCACACATATGTTACACACACATATACAGTGGCGATCAATCATTAGGGGAGAAGGAAATTGGATAAGGCCCATTTGGGCTTCCATTGCTACACACAACGCTTCAATTTGACCAGTTATAGGTCGTAATGTCGGATTTCTATGAACTGGAAGCCCATGTTTTTTACAAGCCAAATTAGACACCAGACACCACGCGAGATCCATATGGGGTAGCTAATTGGTTGTGGTGGTGGAGGTTAGTGGCGAGGCTAGGGTCGGGTGTGGTGGTTGACCGCTAGTTGGCTAGGTGGGTGATGGAGAGAGGAGGAGGAGGAGAAGAAGAAGTAATAGATTAACAAAAAACCTAAAATAATCCTACATGACAAATTTGCCCTTGACTTAAGGAATTAACCGGCATTTGGATGTTTGAAGTTAATATGATGATCCAATTGGGCTTAAACGAAAAATTCAATGACTGCTTTGACCAAAACGAAGTCCAATGACTAAAGTAAAATTTGCATTAAACTACAGTGGTCAACCATGTATTTAACTCCTAAAATAATATGCCCTCCATCCCAAATTATTTGGTCAAGTTTGATTTGCACGCTTATTTAAGATATGAGTTATATTTTTTGAGTTTCTTATTCTTCCTCAAGAGGGAGAAAGAGAGAGCAATGGAAGAAAGTGGGCCAGCTAGAGAGAGGAAATACATTGGTGAGAATTAAATGTGAGGAGAGAACTATAATAAAAAAATATAAAAAGTGAAACATGAAAAAATATTTATAGAATCTTTCTTAATTTCAAAAGTGGTCAATTTTTTTTTTTTTTTGTGAAAATATGATCAAATTTTGTAAGATAGAGGGAGTAATAAAAGCAAAGAACCTAAACACAAGACATGTTCACCTGGTGGACTTTCTTCGAATTTGAACAAGGGCTTTAGAGCAATACCGTTGGCCAAAAATGAGCCTAGAAGTTTGTGGTATTCTTTTTTTTTTTTTCCAGTTCCAAAGTCTCACTTTGAAAGTAGTTGCGCAACCATAAGTGGTTTGAGAGTTTTCACCTCGGGATTCGCACATACCACAACTATGTATAGGTATAGGGTTATACCCCTTGATGTTTAACCAGAAATCATAAATTAAATTAGGGAGGATGGGAAAATTGGGGAGATGGTGATTGCTTTTACGTCAAGAAAACATGATGTTGAGATTTCTTAAGCTTCAAATTCCTCCAACCTTTCCTGCTTTCCAGAGCAGATCGGGTGTGGATTTTTGAGTGCTTGACTTTTGTGCATGCAGGCCAAGCACATTAACATCCTTTAATTATCTTCCCATGGTTAAAACTGAATCCAGCATTGGTTCACTCTGTAATCTTTTGGATGGGCATCTCTTCAAAAGATGTTAAACTTGCTCCTTTTTTTCATTTATTTTCTTCCCTTTTTTTTTTTTTTTGGGGGGGGGGAAGAGAAGGTGGGAAGAGGGGGGTTGTCTAACGTACTCCTTTCCTAATCTAACAAGTAATTTCATTTACAAAATGAAAAAAAAATGCAAAGATAACACTCATACATGGAGCTTTTTCCACATGCAACCATTTATTTAAACATAAGAAAAATCCAAAGATAACACTCATAAACAGAGCTTTTTCCACATGCAACCATTTAAATATAAAAAAATGTCTGTCCATTTTTAAACCTCCTATGAAAGGACGAATCTCAGAACCTTTGAGAATAAAAAAAATGCCTGAACTTTGACACGTGAGGGTAGGTCTATTAGACGTGTCCGAAAACTATGAAACCTGTCACCCACCCACCCGCGCCTGCCACCCCGCCCTATTTGTCGGTCATTACTCATACAACGCCAAAATATTAACGATTTGTCTCATATTCAATTTTAAGCTACAATTGAAATTGTGAAAAAGTGATTTTTTTTTCAAACTATATATAAAAATATCAGTTAATTGTGAACCCAGTTCACTCTGAATTCTCAAAATGTTCTTATCCTCTCTTTACTTATCTAGAAAAAGAAAGTTACAAATTATTTTTTCTAGTATTTTAGTGCAATTTTGAGAAATGTGAAAACGAGACATTATTATAATAGAATGCGTGATGCAGTTTATTCAACTTCGTTTGTGGACCGTCAATGACATCCCAGTATACCTCACAAATATGTTCACGGCATTTGTTCACTGGCCACTATGGCAAGAACAGCAAATTAAAACTAAAGAAAAAAGAGAAGGGAGGGGGGATAGTTGCGGGTCCAACGTAACTATAGAGGCTATCGGATCGGCTGAGTTTTCAAACAATTTCTAATGTATACAACTTTGGTTTACATATTTGAATACAATATATCTCTGATACAAAGCATTTATTTGCTGTTGCCAGGTGTATTATTCTTTTTGTTATTATTATTATTACTATCATCCAATAATAAAACCACAGCGGCAGCAGCAGCCGCCTCTTTTCCAGCTTCTTTGGGAGGACCTGTGCCTTTTTACAATTCAGAATCTCTCTGTGCGTGTCTGTCTGTGGTAGGGCCATCTAGTCTAGCTTGAAGGCAAAGTAGGTCATATAAGTTGGCATGTGCACTTGAGCTTTCAAGCATTCAAAGCCAGATGATGATGGCTCCTCTTCAATGCTGGACAGTGACTTCCTCCTTACTGCCTTCCAATGAGCACCATCCAAGCATATGCCATGACCTTATTCGGTCCAAAGCAGAAACTCAACTTTGTACAAGTCGAGATGTGGAAATACTAAAAGGTGTTTGAATTTGTAAAATGCAGATATACGAATGCTTGGTTTGTATTGCAATCCTTATCCTTATTATGTTATAATAATAATAATAATAATGGAAGAAAGATATGCAAAACACACAGTAATTTTCATGGGTGTGGGAAATGTTGGAATTGAGTTTTAAACCCATTGTGGAGAAGTAACTTTGACTCAATTTTCAAATTGGTTTCAAATCATATTTTGGTTAAGAACAAATTGATTCATGATCCTCTATTAGAATATATGATCATGATATATTCACATGTTTAAAACAAATGAAAGGTGAATGAGAAAATTGACGTTGAAGTTGGTGGTTCAATTTAAAGGGAAGAGAGAATCCCACATAGAAGAATTAAAGTCAATGTTATCTCCTTATAAGGCTTAGCCTTGAGCTAAGGATTGGGCCCCTTGGAGGTACCCATGTTTTGTAAGGAGGAAGGACCTAGGTTGACCCAAAGTCCACCACACATGCGCGCGCCGCCCGCCCCGTCCCGGTCCGGTCCGTGGCTTGGGCTTGGGCCCATCAGGCTTTATTCTTTTTGGGACAAAAACATTTAAATAAATAAATTTATTTATTTATTTTCTTTTCCGAAAGTTGTGACCTTTTCAGCTAGCAGTTTTTCTGTGAAGAGTTGCACCCCCCCAGTGAATACACTGTGTATAAAAACGAGTCAGTTACAGAAGTTAAAAATACAACTGAATCCCGAAATTATTTTCTGAAAATATTCTGTCTCTGAATTTTCTGTGTCTGAAAGAGTTCTGTGCCATTACTTTGGTTCGCTGGGTCTGCAATTTGGAGTGCTCCTATTTCAGACGTATTGCCGTTGTATCCTGGGAGACTGTCGTCAAGAACCGCTAGCACCGTTGTGGGACGAATAAGTCTTAAGGACAGTAAATCAAATTCACGCATCGGTTCTCCATTGCTGTTTGTCTGATTTTGATGTGAGTTAATTTTAATTGTTCTTGCTAATACTGTTTGTTCTGTTTAGTAAACTACATTTCAGTATTTTCGTACTTAGTTGATTTCTGCACAAGTATACACAAAGCCTATATTATTCCCAACAGAAAATTCAAACGTAATTTTCAAATATTTATAGCAGCATATAATTTGATACTTTATTAGATTACAAGTGGACTTACAGGACTTGAATCAACTCGTTGTCATTGAGTGTCATAGACCAGGCGTTGAAATTTTTTTCAGAAAGAATGGAAAATGCTTGAGTCAAATGTTATGTACTCTTATTTTAAGACTGGTAAGAATCACGTACTTTGCGAGTTGAATAATAACTCGAAATAAAAATGTTATATATGTAAATAAAAAATGCAATTCGGAATAACCTCCTAGAGGGCTTGAAGTGATATTAAGGAATAATGCTGAAGCTGTAGGCAGATTGCGGATGTATCTTTATTTAGGCCACATTTGACGCAGTTTTTTTTTTTCAGTTTTGGAAATTGGAAAAAAAAAGTGCGTTTGGTAACCATTTTTTTTCCTTCTCCAATTTAAAAAATCAGTTTTTAAACTGAAGAGTAAAAAAAAAACTCCAGAAACTGATTTTTTTTTTCACTTTTGGTTTTTTTTTGAGACCACCACCACCCTCCCACCGCCGGCAACCACCTCCAGCCGTCGGCGACCACCGCCGGCCGCCGGCAGCCACCTCCGGCGACTGCCGGCAGCCATCAGTAGCCACCTCCGGCCGCGCGGCGACCACCGTCGGCCACCACCACCATCGACCACCGCAAACCACTCAAAAAAAAAAAGTCAAAATAAAAAGAGTTACCAAACACAAAAAAAAAAGGTTATCAAACACCCACTTGTTTTTGTAAAAAAATAATAATAATAAGCTGCTTTTTAAAAACTGCTCTTTAAAAACTAAAAACCAAAAAAAAAAAATTTGTCAAACCAACCCTCTAGTGTTTACTTTCCTTTTTGCCAAAAAGAGTTAGAGTAAGTTATTGCATTCATAAATTTTATACTATTTTGTCAAGTACAACCTAGTAAGTTTGAACTATTAAAAGAAAAATGCTCGGAGATATATGTTAATAAGATGCAAATAAGATTCATCTACAATCTCAAGCTCAGGGTAGCTTGATTTAATGCAGGTTGTTTGTTTATAAACTTTTTTGTTTGTGAAAAATCTTTGCAAAAGAAAAAAGTTGAAATATAGACATAAATTAAATAGTTTCTTATGAGAATTTTTAACTAAAAGTCAAAAAGCACCCTAAAAGCAAACTGTAAAATTGGATAGGGTATTTTGATGAAATGAAGTCAAGAAACACCTTTAATTTTATAAGCTTCAAAACTTAAAAAATATATTTTAGAGAAAGAGACTTAATACTATGCTGAAAGTCAAAAATACCCTTAATTCTCAAAACTTGACTTGATAAGTTGGACAGGAGGCCGATGAGGAATTGTGTGAAATCACGTATGTTTATCATTTTCGTTTTCAGTTTTTATTTTTATCATTTATGTATTCAGTTAAAATATATTGTCATGTACTTTTATTATTTTCACCGCTTTTTTCCTAGTTACTCTATTCAGTTGCTCGTGTATGTTTACCATTTTTCATTTATATTACGGTTACTTTTTTGGACCACTTCATGTATGTTTATCATTTTTCCGATCGCGTCCTCCTCTTTCCACTGTAGTACCAGCATCACCTCTGCCAAGTTACTCCAACCATTCCATTTCATTAACCACCGCCCGCATCAAATTGAAACCTAATTACATCTATCGTCACCACCACAAACCGCAATTAGCCATAGAGATCTAGATCTGCAATAAAGCCCTAAAAATTGAGCTTGGTTATGGAGGTGACGTGGTATATCAAGGTCGACCGCGGTGAGGTAGATAGAGATTGCGGTTGGGGGGCACATATATTGATGATGAGCACCGTCAACATACTCGTCAGGACCATCGCCACCCCCATTCGGTGTCACCACCGCAACACCACCTCCACTCATCAGAAATACCAGTGCGGGATGCAATGTGAATAGGAGTGCAATGAGAGAGAGAGAGAGAGAGAGAGAGAGAGAGCAGGAGTGGGGGATGTGACAGGTAAGTAGAGTGGGAAGAAAAAGGACGAACAATGGAAGGATTGACTTTTCTCTGACAGAGGGTGAGAGTCTCTCTCTCGAAAAGCTGAAAACACCTCGGAGGTGTTTTCAGATTTTTGTTACTGTTTAAGTAATCTTATCCAAAATCAAAATAAAAAATGATAAAATTACATATCAAAATAGCATTTTTGGTCAAAAACTCAAATTATCGTTGAAATAAAAAGGCAGAAAATTATTAATCATTTGAGTCTTAAAATTCAGATAGGTGGTGATTAATCATTTGAACATTTTTTTTCCATAACCAAAACATACAGGCCCTAAGATACTCAGATCCAGATAGGTGTTGGATGAAGTCAAAACAACTACAACATTTGGTTCCCAATTGGTAGATAAACCGATCTTGTGCAATTTTTTCTAACTCTTTAGTGCACCATCTATCCTACATCCTAGTGAAAAAATATAAGTGTAGATCTATTATTTTTCTAGTGATCTGTTCGAGCAGTGACAATATAGCAGGATCATATTTTTGGCCAGCACCAGTTGAGAAATAAACCTAAGCAAGCGAAAGAAGAGATTAGATCGAAGAAGAAGGAAAATCGTCAGTGAAAAGTTGCTTCATACATGCCATCATAACTTTAAATTAGGATACAAAGTAGAAACACATGCAAACCAAATAGAAAGAACAGAAACGATGCAAAGAAAGGATGCGGGAAATAAACTCAAACTCAATCTCTACAACTCTGTTCTTTTTGTCAAAAACTGACTACAATCTAAGAAGTAAGAAGGAATAAGGAATAGTCTGATTTGTCCTGCTCACACAATCCACTAATAAGCCAAGCTAAAAGAACTGTAAAAAATGGGAAGCAAGTAATTGTACAATTTGATGTCATATACAGGCAAGAAGGGATCTAAAATACAGAGAGTCCTTATAATTTTTACAAAAACTTAAAGGAAAGGGCAAGAATAAAAGCCGCAAGGAATTGAAAAAACATGAACAAGTGGTATTTTTTTTTGATTGAACAAAAGGCTGGACCGTAAGGCTCTAATCCAACTGACAAGGAGTATTGCGCCTCGGGGACCTACAAGGCCGCCACATACATCTGAGCCCCCGATTCCCTCATCTATGTCGGGGCCGAAGCGCACAAGGACCCGTGTGTGGAGCACATGCAGGGAGAGGACGTAAGTTTGCCACCAAAAAGTGCAGCGGACAGGATTCGAACCCAGGTGAGAAACCTGGATTGGGATCCTGGGGACCGCTGAACCAACCCTTGTTGGCTTGAACAAGTGGTATGATCCAAAGAAGTTACGTCTCTCCTTGCAGCTGTCTACTTAGAATTTGATGGATAATGAGGTAACATGTATAGGCTCTGGTGGCTCTGGGGTCACCTGAATGGAGGCAAGATCGAGGTAGGTTTTGAGACAATTCATAACTTTTAAGTATAATTTTGTAGGGTGGGGCTTCTTTTTTTTACTAAAGTCATAATATAGCCCCTGTACTTCAATAGGGATATTTCAGGAAAGATTCATAATATTGTAGAAGAAATAAAAAACACTCTTATTTTTTAGTAAACTTTTAATTCAATAAGGGTATTTTATGATAAAACAGTTATATGTAAAAAATACCCTTATGACAATATGCCCGTACATCGAGAGCAACTTTAGGTCGCAAGTACGCATATGCAGTACGCCAGATCGCATGTGTGCAAGTCTATGTCAATGCACACTTTGTTTGTGTTACTAGAATGATGTAACGTAACATATGAATTCATTTATGTACTTAAGAACTTTTTTACTTCCAAGTAATCGAAGAATCCACATTATGGCCCTTATAACTCCTTATTTTGTTTTCAAGTTTGATATGTTAGATCTCTTTACCCAATTGATGAACAAGTGAATTCTTATTAGTTCATGCACCTTAAGCTCAAAAACTTTAAGAACCAATGGTTCAATTATCGAAAAATTTCCCACATGAGGCAGGCTAGTTGCTATACTCACACGAAGTACAAGAACAATACCCTAATTGTCGGCTATTTGGTCGTGGATGGCTACTTCAAATTGTTCCAATGCCAATGTTCTTCCTGTTGTGCCATGCCTTAAAAATCCTTGTCCTTGTGGTAAAAAGCACACCTCATTGATCTAAACATTACAACGCATGCAAAGAGCACTGTTAGCTCCTTTGCTTTTGACCGATGAAAGCAATGTTGGCTACTGCATCTGGTAAGTGTATCCTTTGTATAGCACCTTGTCAGCGGTACAAGAAAGGAGAAGCTACCAAGCAAGCAACTAGAAACAAAAGAAACAGATGCACTACTTCATAGTTCACAATGGCCGTTTTGCTATTTGACCAAAGAGAAAAACTTCATTTGACCAAACAAAAATTGTCAAAATAGAGTAAATTTTGAATGAATGTCGGTGTTCAATTTTTTTTCTTCTCTCTCATTTAGTTTGTCTATCTGTCAGGAAATGAAATGACATACATGTAGATGAAAAAAAGCTCATATTTTTTAATTTGCATTATTTTGTCACAAAATTTATGTCAAGCAAACGGATCCCAAGTTTGTCAAGTGTGCATGGTTGATATGTATTTCGTAGTAGGAGGGTGAGAGTATAAAGCAAAATTGGAACTTAAAGTAGTGATTAAGAGCGAGAGTGTTGCCTACTTTGGAAGAATTTGATTACTTCGTTAGGGGGTGGTCGAACCAGAGTTTAGAAGGAGGGGAAGATGGTGGCAAAAATACAAGTCTATAACAATTTATTTACAAAGAAGTATACATATATGTAGTACGTACTTCGTAAGAAATACGTTGAGAGCGCTGTCAGTCGTCCGCTACATAGTGTAGTGGACGACCTTTTTTACCATACTACCCCTCCTCCCTCGTCCGCAACACAGTGTAGCGGACAACTTTTTTTGGCCTGATACCGTCAGTCAAAAAGTCGTCCGTTACACTGTGTTGCGGACGACTTTTTGACTGACAGTGGTCAAGTCATCCACAACCCCCCTGACAGTTGTCATACAGTGTCCTAGGGTGATAGAACTGCTGCTTTGTCCTTATTCCACCATCTGCGATACTGTGTAGCGGACAACTTGACGGTTTTTTCTGTCCACTATACTATGTAGCGGACTAGACGTCTCTCACCTATACCGAAACTGTGTTTCATTCTATTTTCGAAACTCATTCATCTTTCTTCTCACAATTTTTCTTGCGGCGTTGGTAAGTAGATCTGCGCAATTTCTTCCAAAAAAATCCTTTAATAGTCTCATCAATCACGTAAGTTCACATTTCAATCCTTTATTCGTTCATAATTTAGAGTTTGTTATGAGTATTGCGGTTTATGCATGGTTTTGAATATGTATGCGGTGGATTGTGCTAGCGTTAATATATGTGTATTCCTTATTGTGTATTGCTTAAATGTTCATGTGATTTCACTTGCATATACACAGCATGTCAACTTATGTGAGCACATGCTAGCGTTGTATGTTTGAAAATTTTTACGCTTCCAACCTTGCCGTTTTTTTCGTAATTTCAGTTGCAAAAAAATAGATTTTAACCCTGGACCAGAAGATCTCTCCATATTATACGACCTAGCAAATCATGTCAGTACGCTCTTATGGGATGGTGGGGGTAAGATCCTTATTTTATCAACTTTCCTATTCTTACGAACATTGTGTACCGTTTGTTTTGGTTAAATTGTATTTTTTATTAATTCGTAGGAAAGAGCACTTCTCAACACAGTAAAAGTGTCCGATAATTTCAAAGCCTGGAAGTTGAACAAAGTCCAGAAACGGTTACTATGTGGGCTTGGGTTTGAGATTTTCACGCATGGGCAAATCTTTCAACACCTTGACCGGCACTTAATAGGTGCCCTTGTTGAAAGGTGGAGAAGTGAAACGAATACGTTTAACTTCCCTCTCGGAGAGATGATGATTACCCTAGAAGATATAGGATTCATTTTAGGATTACCAGTGACGGGACGGCAGGTAATTGCTCCTCTGTCGGAAGCAACGAATAAGAAAATCGATAGGGACTTCTTTACTACGATACCCCAGGATCAATTTAGCACTGGTGGTATCAAGTTGAAGTGGTCGGTAGATACCTACAAGGTTTTCCCAGAAAACTACACGGACGAGATGCTTGTGCTATACACACAAGCTTTCCTCTTGTGGGTGATGGGGGCAATTCTGTTCCCAACAACGTCGAAGAATACGGTCAGCGTCAAATATTTACCGTTGTTGGGTAACCTGCTGGAGGTTGGGGATTATGTCAGGGGTGCAGCAACTCTTGCATACCTGTACCCAGCATTGCACAAGGCAACGAGGCCCGACTCCAAAGCTATATGTGTGTGTCTCTCGCTATTGCAGGTATATCATACAAATCTTCATTACGTGCTTGTTTTTTTTGTTGAATCGACATTTAATTTTGACGATACTTTATTTAATTTGTCTTTGCTCTCAGGTGTGGTCTTATGAACACCTTGCTACCGGCACACCTAGGCGTAGGGACGGAAGGGATAATGTGTGGCCTCGGTTGTGCGCCTGGGAGTACAGCCGGAAGGACAGCCGCTACCCGAGGAGAGATGATCCCCATCATAACATTACGTACTATCGGGGGGAGCTCGACTCGCTATCTCTGGGCCAGATGCGATGGGCACCGTACAAATGTTTGGCGCTACGGGTGGGGGAGTCGTTCGTCTTCACGCTCTCCGGGTTGCAACACACACCCCTGATCCACTTCGAGGTCCTAGAGTGCCAGCTACCAGATCGTGCTATGCGCCATTTTGAGTGCCTGCAGGGGTTGCCAGCCAATACACCGGATATGAGGGGTAACAGGAACCCACCGAGTGTTGGACGGTTTGGCAAGGCGAATGCGCACAACTTGTGCGCACGAGAACTTGAGGTTTGGGATTCTTGGTAGGACACGTTGGCGGCCATTGTGTCAGAGCCTGACCCCGTGATCAGCATCGAACAGTACAATGAGTGGTACTACTGCATCACCCAAAGGAGAGTAGCTCAGTAAGGTTTGAACGTGGAGAGAAGTACCACCCTAGGGGTCAGATCGATGAGCAGATGGCATACAATCTGGTAAGGTTGCCCAACCAGTGCTTTTAATTGACCTTGATGATTCTAAGTGTGTATGAAGTTACTTATTTATTATTTCTTTGGATGTAGGTTAATGCCTCGTTCGCCTTCTTCCAGAAGTTGAGCGAGCGCAAGGATCTGGTGGTTGTAATGGGCGAGGAGCTTCGCCAACAGGCCGAATCGTTGGCGTATGGCTGCGGGAATTTTTTGCGCCAAGCATCCGGGCAGCCTTCGGGCGTCAACTCGGGAATGGGGGAACCCGGGTGGCACCCCCCTTATGTGAGCTCGGGATACGATGATCCCCCCCGAAGGAGTGCAATATCCCCCGGTCTACCCCCTAGGGGAGTATCGCAAAGGGCATCCACTGAAGCCCCTAAAGCCGCATAAATGCCAAATTATCAGAGAGCGGTATTTTAGCGGGTTCCCCCTGGACAAAGCGTTATGTAGTGTGAATCACCCTGAGGGCATGGATTACTGTTGCACGTGGGGAGAAATGTCCTCCCTGGCTCCGGGGAGTTGGTTAGACAACAACGTCATTTCTACCTACGTGGAGATTCTGAAGGAAAGGGGCCGGGGGCGGCTGAATGACTATCCTGCCGTATTTTTATTGGATGCCTTTTTTCATAGCCTCCTAGTGGCTGAATGGCATGAGTGGGTTGAACGAAGGGGGAAGAAAAAGTTGAGTCAATGAAGACCGTCGGATAACCTACGAGCGTATCTGAATAGGGATAGTCCAGTGAGCGCAATGGTTGCCCACGTGTTTCTAATCCCATTTCTAGGGGAAAGCCACTGGTACTTGGTTTGCTATGAACCAACAGAAAAAGTCATATCGGTGATCGACAGTCTCCACGACGATACCCTCCACATGCCTGTGCTATGGATGTATAAAGCCCAGCTGTACTCTATGGTAATCTTGAAGTTGATTGTTTAATGTTTATTGTAACTTACCAATTGTAAATGTTAACTCGTGTCTTACGCCGTTTTCTGTTTCTCGCAGAATATATTTTGTGCCATTGTCAATGCTATCCGTGGTGTACCTGTACCGGCGCGGCCAAAGCTCTATTTCCGGACCAAGAAGACGAGGCCCAAGCAACATAATACTTCGGACTGCGGCGTCTTCCTATGCATGTACATGGATTACATATGTCAGTCTGAGAGCCTCAAGGCGGCCACCTGGAGTTTAGAATGCGTAGAATGCTTTAGATATAGGAGAGCCTGGCAAATTTTGAAAGGCCGGCCTAGAGGGATTAGGTTTTATTGAAAATCCGTCTAAAGACGAACATCCGGCTCAACATGAGGACGCCTAGTTGACATTGTTCCATTACAATAATTTTTTTAATAAATCGTGATTATTTATTTAGAAAGCTGTCATTGGTGTTATTTTTTTGGGGTTGAGATCAATTGATTTGTGTTGAATGATTGAATGATTTA
Organism: Escallonia herrerae; assembly: GCA_033070095.1. Classification (NCBI taxonomy): domain Eukaryota; kingdom Viridiplantae; phylum Streptophyta; class Magnoliopsida; order Escalloniales; family Escalloniaceae; genus Escallonia; species Escallonia herrerae. The sequence continues at coordinate 92,972 of JAVXUP010000996.1, read as the reverse complement.
ACTGATTTGTGTCCATATTAGTGGACATTTGATTTGATTAGAGTTGATTTTTTTTTTTGCTCTCATTGAGAATGATTGAATGGTGGGAAACAAAATTCATTGAGAATTCTTTAACTGACGGAGTATCCGTCCGCTACACAATGTAGCGGACGTCCAAATATTGAAAATTTTTCTAAGTGTTGCAGTTGGCTGTTTCTGCTTCTCCGTCCGCTACACAGTGTAGCGGACGTCCAAATACTGAAAAATTTTCTAAGTAATGAAGTCGGCTGTTTCTGCTTCTCCGTCTGCAACACAGTATAGCGGACGTCCAAATATAGAAAATTTTCCAAGTGTTGAAGTTGGCTGTTTCTGCTTCTCCGTCCGCTACACAGTGTAGTGGACGTCCAAATATAGAAATTTTTTTCCAAGTGTTGAAGTTGACTGTTTCTGCTTCTCCGTCCGCTACACAGTGTAGCGGACGTCCAAATACTGAAAATTTTTCTAAGTGTTGAAGTTGGCTGTTTTTGCTTCTCCGTCCGTTACACATTGTAGCGGACGTCTAAATACTGAAAATTTTTCTAAGTGTTGAAGTTGGCTGTTTTTGCTTCTCCGTCCGTTACACATTGTAGCGGACGTCTAAATACTGAAAATTTTCTAAGTGTTGAAGTTGATTGTTTCTGCTTCTCCGTCCGCAACACAGTGTAGCGGATGTCCAAATACAGATTTTTTTCTAAGTGTTGAAGTTGGCTATTTCTGCTTCTCCGTCCGCTACACAGTGTAGCGGACGTCCAAATATAGAAATTTTTTCTAAGTGTTGAAGTTGATTGTTTCTGCTTCTCTGTCCGCAACACAGTGTAGCGGACATCCAAATACACATTTTTTCTAAGTGTTGAAGTTGGCTGTTTCTGCTTCTCCGTCAGCTACATAGTGTAGCGGACGTCCAAATATAGAAAAATTTTCCAAGTGTTGAAGTTGATTGTTTCTACTTCTCCGTCCACTACACAGTGTAGCGGACGTCCAAATACTGAAAATTTTTCTAAGTGTTGAAGTTGATAGTTTTTGTTTCTCTGTCCGCTACTCAGTGTAGCGGACGTCCAAATTCTTTGTTTTGAAGTTCATTTTTTTTAATAAATTGGCGACCGAAAAATCTCAATATCCACAAAATCAACAATCTCAATATCGATTAACAGTGTAGCGGACCGAAGACTTGTATTAGCCACGGAATCAACAATCTCAATATCGATTAACAATAAAAAACATACGATTAACAATCAACAATCTCAACATCGACGGAATCTCAAACGGCACAATTAAGAACCTAAAATTCGGGGAAAATATGAACATTAACATAAAATTGTTCATAACAGAATTTAGGGTTCAACATTGGGGGAAAGTTTTTTCACAAGTGCTCCGATCAAACACCATAATTTGAAAATTACACTTTCCCGTGTGTTCAAACACTACAAAGTCACCGAGTTGGAGGTCATGCTGCTGCACGAATTCGTTCCAACCCTCTACGAACAAAATTTGACCTTGGCCTAGCTTCATCTTCATTCTTACATGCCATGACCCCTTGCGGCTGGTTAAAGTTGAATTGAAATAAATTGTGGTAAGCCAATCGGAAAAGGCTACCGGTATGTCCTAACATATTCATAATACAAAAAAAGGTTAGTTTTTAACCAAAGATCAACTTTAACACACACGAAACACAGAGAAAGAGGGATGGCCTACAAGTTCTGTATCAAAACCAGGCATCATGACCTTGAAGAAGTGTCTGCCTGCAAGGTGCATGTTGCCTACAAATTCACTGCTGCTTGACGAATCAGAAGCCATCACACAGGGAATGTCGATGGAGGCGCTGCCGCGTTGAGGGGAAGACAGGGCTGTCACCGGGGGCGGCATGGCTTCAGGGGAGGACGGTGGTGTCGCCGGAGATGTGGGTCGCCATAGATGGGGTAGCGGCTGGGTGAGATGTTCGAGACAGATAGAGAAACGGACAGAGTGATAAGATGATTAGCCGATCTGGGTTATATAGTACAAAGTCATCCGCTACATTGTATAGCGGACCAAAAGAACCCAAAAGTTTTTTTTTGTGATGCCGTTCGCTACATCGTGTGGCGGACATAAAGCAGATGCGTCCGCTACTTATCCTCAGTACAAACCCCCTGGACTTATCCCCAGTACCTTGTAATGGTTTCGCTTGTCGTGGTCGATCATTTTGCTGCACAATGCACACCTTCTCAGCTTTTTAGGTTGAGTTGCCTGTTCAATAGAGCTCTTCATCCGCGTAGATCCCTTGCGGCCTTTCATTTGCAATATAATTAGGTCCAAAGGCTAGATATCATTATCGTCTTCCTCCCCCGGCTCGTCATTTTCTGATCTCGTAGTAGGCTCAGTGTCAACCGCATTGCTGACTGAAGCTGCTTCCAATTGGTCGACGATGGGCTCTTGCTGCTGAGCTACCTCAAGGAGATGTTTATATGCGGCCATTGTAGCAACACCTTTTACAGACAAACGGGTGAACATCGTCACCAGATGATTATACCGCAACGTCTCTGATTCTTCAAAGTCACTATACGGGTGCTCCGGAAAGGCAATGGTACCGTGCAACCTGTTTGCACCTTTCGTCCATCGTGGCAACACATATTTATTGGGGATTGCCCTGATATTCTTTTGGGTGAAAAATTGCAGAATGTGTCTATGGAACTCAAACTTCTTGCAAACACATGTCACCGAATCTGTGAATATGTCATGGCTCACCGTATAAATTCTGCGCAGCTTCTCAGGGACGAGATCATTCACAAGCGAATAAACCTTGAACTCACGCGTAGACATTTCTGCCACCTTGTTTATACAGTATCATCCCAATTTTCGCAGCTCTACTTGGTATAGTAAGAAGATTTCCTTCGTATAGACTTTGGCACCGTTCAGCTCCAGCGGGGTCTCAAGCAACCTTCTCCTTTGTTTGTACGTTGTTGTAAAGTCTGCAGCCCTTTCTTTTACGAACAACGAAGCAACCGCTTTTTGTGCGGATGCAACGAAACTCTTCAAATTGGTAGCTGTACCCACATAACTATCGAACGTGGCATTCATAGATTCACTCCTGCCCGTCGTTTTCATGCCCGCTGAAAAATACCTCCTCGTGTAAATGCCAATCCATTGCTCTTTGACCTCGTACAAGTGCCGGAGCCACTCGTTGTCTTGCAATGAGTAATCCCGAACAAGCTTTTCCCACCTCTCCTCGAATTCCTCAATCGTTAACGACTTGTTAATGCACGTGTCAAAATCCTGTTTAAAGTCTGGATACTTTGCGTACACGTGATGCAGACGTTCAGGGAATTTGTTGCTTATGTGCCAAGTGCACAAGTTGTGTCGGGTGTGTGGGAAGACGGTAGCAATAGCCTTCTTCATTGCCAAATCTTGATCGGTGATGATCACTTTAGGTGCTTTGAAGTTCATTGCTTCCAGCCACGTCCTAAACAACCATACAAAAGAACCCTCGCTCTCGTCCCTTAACAAGGCGAACCTGAACAGGATGGAGTGATAATGATGATTGACGCCCGTGAAAGGAGCGAACGACATCGAGTACTTGTTGGTACGGTATGTGGTGTCGAAAGTCACGACATCCCCAAAATGCTTATAAGCTAGCCTCGAACGACCGTCGACCCAAAAAATTGTACTAACTCGATGCTTGTCATCAAGTTTATAATCGAAGGTAAACTGCGGGTCCTTCATCTGCATCCGTTTCAATAGGCTCATTGTAGATTGAGCATCATTGAGGTCATACGCGGCTCGTCTATGGGTTCGGACCGCGTTACGAACGTCTGTCGTGTTGAAATTTAAATTTTGAATTCCCCCAGCCTGTTCAGCAAGAACATTAACAATCTCAATAGGTCCAATTCGCGCATTGCTCATTGTGTGAATTAGGCTCCTTGCGACCTTACCCATCTTCTTGTGTTGATGCATCTGACTCACCTTAGAAGAAGTTACTAACGGGTGATTGTGTGCCAGTTCCAGGCTGGTAATAAGCCAATGATCTTGCTTGGGTTTGTAGCTTACGAACATCTTGACCTGGCAATTTGTGCGCTCAAAGCAGTCCCGTCTTCTACGCGAATATCCTATTTTGTTATCACTGTCATCATTGCCTATGCGTGTCTCATTTTGCTGTGGGTTTCTGCCCCTATGACACTCGTATAAGCGAGAGCATATCTTTTTTGTTACATTGCTTGTTCTTGTAGTCTTTATTCTAATGCCAAAACCAACCCTCAATGAATACGCTCGAAAACATTCCTCAGCTTCTTCCAATGTTTGAAACGTTCGTCCTAGATACGGATCACTAGCATCTACGGGGACGTTGGAGCTCGATACGAAATCAGACATTGTGAAACAAGACCTACACGAAATCAGACATTGTGAAACAAGACCTGTGTAGAAATAGACTACGCTTAACAATCAAATGGCATTTCTAACTGAAAATATTACATAAAAATTACCTTGACGAATAGACCAATTTAGGATGACAAACATACCATATACACAATCTCAATTAATAATTATTAATTTATTAATTTATTGAACATAACAAATTAAAATTACTAAGATAAATAGCCAAATTCATCATGCCAAAATACAACAAATATATCTCAAAAAATTCGAATTTAAATAGAATAAATTTTCTGAAGTTATCGAACCTTAAAAAAATTGATTTAAACTATAATGAATTTATTTAAAGTTAACAAATTATACCTTTTTATGAACATCGTGTCTAGAAATCACAAAAAATCTAGAGTAGAACATCACAAATTGATGAATAGAGTGACAAATTTCTAGAACATAAAAAAATCTATACCTTTTTGTCCAAACAAATGAAGCAAGTGTTACTCGAAACTTGAAGCAAGTATTACTCGAAGCTTGAAGGGAGCTGAAAATGGAAGCGAGTCTGAAGGAGAAGAAAATTGTGCTGAAGAAGGTGAGTAGAAGGTAATATTGTCCGCGATACGGTGTAGTGGACGTGTGCAATATCTATCATACAGACAATCTGAAATTGTGTCAGTGTCAGTCGTAATTGTGTCAGTCAAAAGTTGTCGGAAAGTCGTCCGCAACACAGTGTCGCGGACGACTTTTTGACTGACGGTGTCAGGCCAAAAAAGTTATCCGCTAAACTGTGTTATGGACGAGGGAGGATGGACAATATGGTAAAAAAAAAGTTGTTCGCTACACTATGTAACGGACGACTGACAGCTTTCGAAAAAAAAAGATCTGTATTTTGCTAGCGCTATCAACGGATCAGCTCCCATATATATATATATATATATATATATATATATATATATATATATATATATATATATATATATATATATATTGTACTAATCCTTCTCTATAACTCAAGTTCAGCTAAAATCAGCATGATCTCAAGAAATTATGTTTTGAACAAATAAGAATTTGCATACGCACAGGACTTTTGTGTATTTTCTTGAAGAAATAACTGTTAGTATTTAATGTGTTTCCCTAACATTTGAATTTCAAAGGATGAATTTGATTCTAATAGGCATAGTATTTAACGGACTTCCTTAGATACTGGACATTGTCGAACATGCCATCTCATATGAAATGATGAGAACAATCAATTGTAGGCAAAAAAAAAAAGGAGAGCCAGAGAGATTGAGATGGCGTCAATTTACGTAAACTGATTCAGTTATGACAGATGACCGTTGAATATTTTTTGTGTCTCTTTATGTTCATATAGTGAAAACTGATTTGACACCCTAGTTGCTAAAATATTTTGGTTTGTATAGCATTACTTCAAAATGTATAGCATTATGAAATATCTCACTCCAAACTCATGGTATACTTGAATGGAGGAAATACTCGATCACATTCTTAATAGTTCATCATCAAACAGCTAAACGCTTGACCTTGAGTTGAAGCGGTAAAACTACTTTTCTCAGATAACAAAAGCAAGTACTCGTCGCACCCCTTTCTATCGTCGTCTCGATTAACAAGGGTACCACATCAAATCTACCAAAATTCATCCTACTCTAACATTTAATTTGTGTTCAAGAGGAGTGGAAGGCCCATATTTCTAGGGGCTTTCATCCAACTATCCGGACAAGGGGAAATGACAAACAACCCCCTTCAAGTATATCAGGTTGCGGGTCGACCACCTCGGGTATTAATTTTTGCAATTGATCCCCTGAACTATCAATAATTACACCCAACTAAATTGAGTTTATAAAAGGACTATTGTAGCCTTATAAGTCAATGAATGTTGTTGACTAGGGCATTTATTTTTGAAATCCCAAAAATACCCCTAAACTGTTTAGGTGGGGTTAGGGGGACAATCGGCAGACACTTTTCTATTCTCCGACTTTCCCCAAACTCCCATATCCCTCTCTCATCCAAAATTAAACTGAACCAACCCTTCCTTTCCCCGCACCCCTCCCTCTGTCCAACCTCCCCAATGCCGTCAATAAACCGACGCCCCCCTCCCTCCACCCTATTCCACACCCCCCCAACGCCACTACTGAAATCAACAGCCAACTTTGCCCCTGCCCCAGCACAGCACGCCTTCGATGCCGCCTCCCTTTTGCCGCCGTCATCATCGACCGGCGTTGATCTGGGCTTGGTGGTCGTGTGCAATTGTGATGCAATTTTTGTCCTGATTTGATGCGGTGGTCGTGTATGATTGTGGGGTTTGATGGTTGTGGGTTGCTTTTGTGGTGTGGTGGCGGCGTACATTGGTGGTTAAGGCTGTCTTGAGGTAGTTGGTTAGGTTTGTGCTGGTGGTGCGTGGGTAATTTGTGGTGATACTAGTGAGGTTTATGGCGGTAGTATGAGCAAGGTGATGATTTGGTGGTTTGGGTTGGTAGTGGGTTTGGTGGGTGGGGGTGGTGCTTATGTTAGTGATGGTGGTGCTTGAGGGTGGCGGTGGTTGAGTGTGGCAAGGGCGGCGGTGGTGGACGAAAAGGGAAGATAGGAAGAGAGTAAAAATGTTTATAAGGGCAAGTATACACCCAATTTCAGAAAGAAGAACCGTCGAGGGGCATTTCGTCATAAAATCTAAGCATTTCAGCTTTGTTGGACATTTATGTTTTTTTGCCACTCGATTATTTAATTAGAACCCAAAAAATGGCTGATTATCCTCAATTGCAAAAATTGATAGTTCAGGGGGTCAATTGCAAAAATTGATCCGAGTGGGTCGACTCGCAAACCCAATATACTTGAGGGGGGCTATTTTTCATTTCCCCTCCAAATAAAGTACTTAATTCACAATTCCTTGGTCAAGTGTTTGCACAACACAAAAAAGGGCGAGGGAATAAAAGCTCATGCAGCCAAGAGCCATTCCTTCACTGCTACTTACTTCAATTCCAAAGTTGAGGTTTAGGCGGACGACCATTTTCTTTCTTTTCTTCTATCACGTGTGACAAACAAGTGTCAACACTAGGCAAGAAGCACCCTTTTTGGCATTGTAACCGTCACCAAAAGTGTTTACTGTGTGAAGCGGGCGGCGTGTTTGAAGTATCAGTTTTGACACCTTCAATTGTTGTACTATTGGGTATAATCTTTATATACCCTCTAGTAGTCCAGTCTAACATCGTTTATCTACTTTGGTTCTCATTCTGCCATATAAGAATTCTGACCTTCTCTCAAATGGTATCGCCGTCACATTGAGCATGCCTGACGGTTTCTTTGACCATATAAATATTTGTAGTGATTTCTTATGAGTTGAATTTTCTGCTAAAACTTTGTCCTTGACTTTTAAGCTCCATCAACGGATGTGCCATAGCCTCACACAATGAACCTGAAGCCAGTGGCGAAGGGGAGGGGTAGCACTATCGCGTGCCCACCCCCATCTTTTGGGATGAAGTTTTTTCTTGACAATTTGGCTTTTATCTTTATGATGATGATATTTGTTACTTCATGTCCCTTTGAGAATTTATCATTATTGAGAACCTTTTTGAAGCCAAACTTGTTGATTTAGTATATTGAATTAGTCTTACCATATACCGTAAAACATATTCTTACACATCAATCTTTTTAACTCTTGTCGCTATAGATTTGTAGTAAAACATTGATTGCTGTTAGGGACGCTTTAATTAAGCGTCCCTAACAGCAAATTACCATAATTAAAAAAAACTCTTACCTTGAATAACAAGAAAATGCCACAAAAAAAAAAAAAATTGGGCCCGGGCCCGACCCAAGCCCGATCCTAAATGTTGGGCCTAGGGCCTGGGCTTGGACCGGGCCCAGATATCCCCAGAACCAGGCCCGGCTCGGTTGGTAGCCCCCCTGGCCCTGCCCCGGCCCGATTTGCTGGAGGCCCGATGGGCTTAGGCTGGGCCGGCCCAAGCCCGGCCCACTTGACATCTCTACTCTTTGGCATTCCCGATCTTTGTTTACTGAAGTTTTGATTGGGAGAAGCCATTGGATTCAAATGACATTTTCAAATTCGTTTTTCCTCCAAAGACTTGTGTTTGGTTGTCCGTAATCCTTGCTAGTCTGATGTTTCTTCTCCTCCCGTTTAGGCATGATAAAAGCTCACATTTGGTCTAGAAAAGGTACTTTCATCAAATAGTTCAATTTGTAAAGTTTTTTGACATCGCTCGCGCGCGTGTGTGGTGATATAATGTCACACACAGAGTGAGAGGATCATTAACAGAAGGGGAAAGTTGTTTTTGCTATATAGCTTACTCTCAAGTGGGGCATAACCAGTTCTCTAATTCAATCATAGATACATTTTACGAAAATTTTATAACTTCAAGAAGTTCTGTGGGCTCTGGTTTGTTTGTTGTGGTTCGTAGTAAATATTTGAATTATATGGTGGTCTTAGCATCTGATTTCCTACAAATTTAAGATTGAGTAAGTATAGTTTATGACTTATGTTATCTATAAACTAGTCATAAACTATAGAAATCAACGTTGAACACTAAATTAATAAGTGTTGACATATAGAACATTTCGTTCAATCATATGCAGCGAAAAGAGTAGAAAAAACTAACTTAAGAAGTTAATTATACTGTAGCACATTGGCATTGCTATAGCCAGTTTTGTTCTTTGAAGCGTCAAAACTTTTCGTAGCACATTGATTTTCTGTTTTCAGAAAAATAAAAAATCAAAACAAGTTTAGTTTTTATTTTTTACAAAAATAAATGGAAGTTTGATTACCCAGTTTTTATTTTGAGTTTTTATTACAAAAACAGTCCTGTATTAAAAACTAATTTTGAAAACTTAAGAGAAAAAAAAAAAGAAAATTGTGCGCTAAGTTCGTTTTTTCTCCAGTTTATAAAACTGAAGAATATAAACTGGAGAAAAAAAATTGAAAACTAAATGATTTTTAAATGATAACTTAATTTAAAAATGTATATTTTTTTGAGGATTACATAAACAAACGAGGAGCTAAGTAGATCTTAACATGTATGCATATCCGAATCGTGACAACACTTTATAGCTTGGAGAATTGACAAACAATCTCCATCTCACTTTTTTTTTCTCTTATGTTCCCTTTATTATTTTTAAAACAAAATGAGAGGTAATTATTATCAAGACAAGATAATACCGAGAAAAAGTGCCCAATAGAGGGTTGCCTTTTTGCCACATAGGATTAGGCACTTTATCCTACGTGGCAACAGATGGGAACCGTCGGGCGCGGGCGGGCCCCACACATTCTCTAATCAAAGTTGACACGAAAAAGTACGTAACATGCTTATCGGGGGGCACTAGTCGGTTAATGACAAAAGTATCCCTATCAAAATTGTTTAATTCATCGCAGATCTGAGCCATCTTTTGCCATCACGATGGGATGATGACGTCAATTTAATTTTCTTAAAATAATGCAACTCAGATCTACTGCCACGTGATAATTACTTCTTCCAGGAATCTGTATTCCCGGAATATTCTTTGCCCTTTATTCACATCTTGATCTTGATTGCAACTTATTTTAATTGGAATGGGATGAAGGAAACATGATTTATTACCTGCTATTTTAGATTCTATTAGGGGTTATTAGTAATTTTGGTTAGCATCAATGTATGCCAGACTTCTAAGCACGTTAAATTTCGTAGTTAAGGGCAAACATTGTTGAGCAAAAAAAATTATATGTTTTATAATCACAAAAAAAAAAGAAGTACAAATGAGCCGGCAAATCTAAAATTTTATGTAGGTGGGTAGTTGCAAAACCCTTTTTCTAAGCAATTACAAGTAATTCATTGATAATACGAATTACCTTTTGTTTTTCGACATCCGGTAGTAAAAGTTCAGATATACATGCGTTCAAGTAAATATTAATTTCATGTTATAAAAATTGCAAGAATTCATCATAATTGATATATTAAGGTTTAACATAACAAATAAAATTCAAATTTAAGTGAGAAAAGTGTGTGTAAGTAATGTCACCTTTAATCTTAAGCTTTAACTGACTTCAATAAATTCAGCTTCAACTATTTAATACGAGTTACACGTGTGTATGACAGAATAATTTATTTGTGGCATGCAAAAAAAGAATTCTAAAACTAACTAAATTGCTATGTCCAATGAAACTTAGGGTGTTAGAGGATCAACCTTGTATGTTGGAGTTGAACTGGTATCACTTTGGCCTTTGGCACAAGTTTGGTGGGTTTCAGCCAACTCTACCAAAACTGGTAACATTTGGTTGCAACACTCCATTAATATTCCACTTTTTGTGCAGACCAAAGTTTCCTAAATGTGGAAATAAAATTCAAATTTTAATTGTCCCCACCCACAAAAACAAAAAAAGAAAAGAAAAAAAGAACATAATAAAACACAAAAAATGCCAATCTCTTCGTGGCCCAACGTTTTTCTCGATCGTGCAACTCCTCTTTGGCCGCAGGATTCCCACATCTCTCCACGTGGAGACATCTGGACCAACCTGGCATTCTGGCAAGAGGTGTGGGCCAGCCTTAAGCGAAGAACCGGTCTTTAGGTGGTTTTTTTGCTAACCTGCTGTAGCCCGTCACAGCCACGAGTTCTTACCGACAGATCCGGTTACAGGGGTCAATGGTATAAGAACTGGGGTTTAAGCCTAAAAAATATGTGTTGTGGGTGGTTTTCAGAGGGTTTTGGCAATCTGAAGAGAGAGAGATTTGTGGGTAGCGTCTGAAAATAATGTTTGGTGTCTGAGAGTGAGAAAATATGGGATAATTCTGTGGATTTGTTTTGAGTTTTTTGGTTCTTGAATTCTCCGATCTTAATACTTTGGGAAAAGTGATAAAGAATTTGGAGAGATTGTCTGGTGAATCCGGTTGGAAACGCTTCTGAAAAGGTGAGATGATCGAATCCATTTTTGAGAATTGGCTTGTTTGGCGAGAATTTCAATAAAAAGCGGTTGAATTGGGTACCTTGCATTTCTTTTTTCTTTTTATTTTCCTTCTGCTCCTTTGCAACCGAACACAAGTTTGTGGAAAAGAAATTCCCATTCTTTCTGGTTTAGTTTTGTTGCAACTCCGTTGTGGAAATGTCTTTTTTTTTTTTTTTTCCGTTTCAGTTTTGGTTCTGTTTTTCTTTGAGGAATTCGATCTGAAGAGTTAATTTGTTTTCAGAATATTAATTTAAAAGTGGCGAATTCTCTTTAAATTTCGAGAGGTGGGGGTAGATCCGTTATCTTATATTCCTGCCCCATGTTTTGGACGACTACTTTTCAGTTTGATCTGCAACTGGGTTTATGATCATGTATGTTTGATGTTACATTTTAGTTTCTGGGTCCTTGAAAAATCCTTTTTTTTTTTTCGGTTGCCTGTGGAGGATGCTATTTTGTGATCCTTCGTTCAGGGTTTTGTGAGGGTTTTCTCAACCTTGTGTGTTGCCTTTTAATTATTTTTTTGAGTTTTTGGCCCTCAAATTAATGAAAGATTATGGCTTTCGGAAATGGGATTTAATATGGTGAGAAGAAGTATCTTGAATCAAGTAGACAAGGTGTCATCGGTTTTCGTTTTCTTTGTCATGGCTGTTTATAAAGGACCTTACTTTTTGTTTTCTAAAATTATTTTCACCAAACTTATACACTGTTCACCGTATGTTGTATGCATCAGTGACATTAGTGTTTGAGAATATTGTAGATGTTTACTTCCTCAAATATATTTACACATGAGGCTGAAAGTTATTTCCCTCTTTTTGTTGGGTGCATACGGATCGTGGGGATCTGTTGAAATAGAGGTCCTCCAGTTATGAAACAAATTTGGATTTCCCAGTTTCAGATTCAAGTTATTTCATGACCTATCTGATTTTGAGTAAATTTAGCAACAATTGAATCTCGGATCTTGTAATGGTTTGATGTTAGAGTGGGTGATAGATATGCTTTAGACATTCTTCTCTTGAATCCTTCGAGGTCTTTAATTGGAGTCATTCTATGGGAATTCATGTATTCTTGTCTTTCTTGGAATATAAGATAGCTTTGTGGTTGGGCTGTAGTCGGACAACAAAATGTCCCATCATATGGTTGGAGTGGCTTTGACAAGATTTTGCAACACAATGTTGTTAATAGCTTTTGCAATCATTCATTTGTTACTCGATCCAGAACACTTAAAAAGTAATCTAGTTTGCAGTATGTTTTGCATGAGATGGACGTGTGACTTGTTTGTTAACTGATTTTATTGTGCTTTATGTACTGTTAAGGCTGCTTCACTTTGACCTGGACACAATGGCAGAGCTCTTATGCATTATGCTTCCGTTGTTAGTTGAATGTAACACTGGCTGACTCATGTAAATATGATTTATGATTTTGCTGCTTACGTAACTTAATCTGATGGGGAATGCACACTACGTATTCGTTTTCTGTTTTGCTTTGCGTTCGGACACGAACCATTGTTTCCCGTTCAACTTGAACAAAGCTTTGTTCTTGTCTCTAACATTTGGGTCAGCTAATGATTCATCAGTTTGCATCAATTACAGCCGTAGTTCAGTTAACCCTTATTTACATGTTCTCAGTGTCTTGTGCCTATTTCATTGTTTCCCTTCTTTTGCCATTGCGCATTTCTAATATGTTTCTTTGCAGGGTTGCTTATTTTTCTGTTCTTCGGGGTGGGTGACTGGCAAGTGCGTGCCCGCGTGGTGTTCAATTTTTTAATTTCTAGACAATCAAGATCTGCTAGTTTTCTGTGTTTGATGAGTTTTTCCTAGTATGTGTGAGATATGGTGTCGCAGAAGAGGTTAGACTACGGATTTAATGGCTATCAGGTGCCTCCAACGCCACGAGCTACTAGATCGGCTAGGGTAAACATCATATACCTTTATTTAATTTTCCTCTTCTTTTGGTATATGTTAATTTGGAAAGATTTACCTCTCTATTAATTCTATCTAATTTGGAAAGATTTACCTCTTTATTAATTCTATCTTTCACTTGTTTTAGAGGAGAAGCTCATTTAAGAAGAGAATCGATGACACTCAAATGTGTGCATTTGATTTATTGGCTACTGTAGCCGGCAAGTTACTGCTAGATGGAGAAAACTCTCACACTTCTGCTGATTTGTTAACTGAAAAGGGACAGTGTGTAGTTTCAAAAGATTTTGCTAACAAGGAACAACAGGGTAAAGAGAAATCTCTGGAAGAAAAACCTAGTGATGAAAGAAGCTGTGACAGGCCTTTTATTGTTTCAGAGCTCATCTCAAAAGCTCCTGTTGTGAATAATAATGTCAAAGAATTATCACATGCACATAATGATGCTTGTTCTGGACTGGCATCTGTAATAACAACCTCTGATTGCTCAGAGAAGGTCGGTTCTGCTGTAAAGTTGGTCAATGGTGAAAGTAGAATCGGACATGGCAAAATAGATGTGGATTTCTCAGGCTATGGAGTTTCGGCTGGTTGTAAATTAGAAGATGGACACAAACCAAAAATTGAGCCACCAAAGACCGGAAAGGTTTCATTTGGTGCCATGGCAGATATTTGCCGTTTAGAGGATCCGGTTGTTGGGAACAGGAAACGGCCTGCACTAGTCAGTTCAGACAATAGTGTGAAGTTTCCATTCTGCAGGGACCCAAGCCCTCGTGGTTCTTTCCCCAAATCTCGGAATGATGTAAATATTGTAGTTAGAGACGATGACGAAAATTCTTCCGGGTGCACTCAACCTAGCACCGTATGTAAGGCCTTTAGGCCACCACGTATTGAAGACCGAAGAATGAGGAGGCTATTGGCCTCTAAATATTGGAAAGTTATTCCAAAGTTGAAGGATAGAGAGCATTTCAGTACTGGTTAGTGGGGTTACCTCTACTTTTCTAGATTTCTTATGTAATCTGATCTAGTAGTGATCTTGACTTGGTTGAATATAGAAATGATGTTTCCAGATGCAGATTTAAGACCTGCTTATCACAATCGGAGAAACTTTTATCATCGCCAAAGGTCTCTAAGGGATTATCCTTTCAAAAAGAGGAAAATTTATGACCATAGCTCCGTCTCAAATTCTGGTGGAGGGTTTAGCAGCGACGGCATGTCTAGTTCGCCTGGGAAGGTTTCAAGTGGAGATGTGTGTAATTCTGGTGCAACAACTCATAGAGGTTGTCTTCAGCAGTCCTTTAGTGCAATTATATATGTTCAAAATACGTTGTTGTCTTCATTTTCTAAATAATGCTCCGAAAACCTCTTGCAGCTGCTGGGACATCAGCTTTTGCAGCAGGTCAACACACTTCCTTTCAACCTAGGGATTCCCATGGTATGAGACCTTTCACGGATAACTCATATGTTCTCTTTGACTTGATCCATACGCAATAACCAAAGAGGTCCTTATACGACGGTGTTTTTCCTTCTACTCAGTGAAGCTTAAAATCAAGTCTTTCAGGGTTCCTGAGCTTTTTATTGAGATCCCTGAGACGGCGACAGTTGGTTCTTTGAAGGTATGTGATGCCATTCTCACGGTTAACTGCTTTATAGAGATTTGGCTCATTTTTATAGTCTGATGTTTATCTGCATGGTTCATCTTATTGTTTATTTTCTATATCTAGCTTTCATTTAGTATCTTTCAGTGGAATGATCACATCATTGGTGGAGAGTAAGACATATATTGTGAGAAATGCATTATTATGCATGAGAAGTGCATAAGCATGATTTAAATGTTTTCAGCGTTCTTTCATATATTTGAACCCTACTTGCGTGAATGTTAATATGCCCTCTCACGAGTTATAGAGTGGATAATTTGGATTGTACTTCATACAATTGACTAAATCAAGTCTTTCCTCTGCTCTCTGATTCCTTTTTTCCACTATAGTTACGTGAATTGGTTGGAATTAAAACATTCTGCTGATGTGTGAATGTTCTGCAGAGGAGGGTTATGGACGCAGTCACTGCCATACTTAGTGGTGGACTTCATGTTGGTGTCCTCCTTCAAGGGAAGAAGATTAGAGACGATACCAAAACTTTACAGCAGACTGGAATATTTCACGATAATAAGCTGGATGCTCTGGGTTTTATGCTGGAGCCTAACCATATGGAATCTCCCTCGCCTCAACATCCTGAAGGTCATTCTCTTCTACTCCCTTGTGAGACACCTCAGCCACTAGCAAGGTAATCATGATGTGCCATGATTTGTCCACAATCTATAGTTCTTACTCCAATCTACACCCTTTTAATTTTGTTTTATGCTTTGTAGATGTTAATTGATATCAGCAGTGTTTTATTCTCGCCTTATGCTACAAGAAGATATGACTTAATTATGTGGTCCTCAGCTGACAAAGTATTGTTATACTATCAGGTACCCTGCTGCTCCAAGTGTAGCTCATAAGGCTGTTCCGCTGGGGACTTGTGATGCTTCTCCTGTAACAAACTTTGGCAACTTAATTGAAAGCGATCATGATTCAGCACCCTCTCCTCCTGACATGTCAATAGAGAAAAGTTTGACAAACGCGAGAGCAGTAGTTGCTGTCTCTCCAATGAATGCAGAGGCTTTGGCTGTGGTTCCCGCGCGTAAAGTCAAGCGATCAGATGCTGCGCAGCGTCGGATACGTAGACCCTTTTCCGTTTCCGAAGTGGAAGCGTTAGTTCAAGCAGTTGAGAAGCTTGGAACTGGAAGGTGTGTGCCGTTATACTTAACCTTTAGTATTGCTAGTTGATACAGCCTCTACCTAAGGTAAAGGTGTGCGGAGGAAATGCAGGGTTCAAAAATCTGAGTTTGTTTTTCGGCATGTATTCATGCTTTTAGCCTTCAGATGGGTCTTTTCGTTCTGTCTTGCAGTTTTTTTTTTTCTCTCAGTAGTATTATATCAAAGATTTACGCACGACCCATTGGTCTCCTTATTCACAGATGGCGCGATGTCAAGATGCGAGCTTTTGATAATGCAAAGCACCGAACTTATGTGGATTTAAAGGTAAGGAATGAATCGCCACCTTTAGATATTTACTCATACGGCACATTAAACTCTCCCTGCGGATGTTGTGCCTTCAACTTTCCTTTGAAGATTTGGTTGCTTGACTGGTTACGAAGTTACTTACCATCACACACTTATAAAAGTATTTAAGTCCACTTTACTCTTTGTTTAATAGGTCCGAGGCAACAGTTGCTTGTCTTAGCGGCAATGATTAGATGGTCTTTTGTAACTTTGTCTGCACAACAACTGTATCGTGGGATCTCTGGCAATTGTAGTCCTACACGACACGATTTCACTTGCATACTTGCATTGTTTAAACCAGTCTTCCTGATGACCATCATGCCCTCCTTTAATCAGCACATGACCCTGTTTATATATCCTTCTAAAAGAGACATTTTGTCAGACAGTCTATAGTTTATTGACAATATACACTCCAAAATCCTCCCTTCTTTTGTTTTACGGTGAATAATTGTTATCGATGATGTGGGTTTCTTCTTTAGACGTGAAAGTTGACTCTCTAATGAGTCTTTTAGAGGGTGACTGACTGGGTTGGAAAGCAGCAGGGTCAAACATGAGTTGTAACCTTATCTTCTTTCTCTTTAGCCACATGACTTTGTTTATTATATAAAGGATACGATACGATTGTTTATCTGGGTTTGTGTAGGACAAATGGAAGACACTGGTGCACACGGCAAGAATATCCCCGCAGCAAAGGAGAGGAGAGCCTGTGCCTCAGGAGCTCCTGGATAGGGTGCTGTGTGCCCATGCTTACTGGTCCCAGCAACACGCCAAGCAACAGTGTAAACAGCAGCCAGAGACTTGCTTCCTCGTCTGAAAGCTCGCATGCTGAAGAAGCATGTGTACATAGATAAATTATGGGGCGGTGGGTCTCTAATTAATTTTTTTGTTATTATTATGACTTCTGTAAAAAAAAAAAGAAGAAGGGGTAATGACAAGGGGAAGGAAAAATAGTTTGACGTAGAATTTGTGGCTGTCGCGGCGATTCATTTCCTGCTTGGAGAAGTTTTGGCGCGTGTAAATTGGGGTTGACAGAATAAGAGCTTTGCTAACACGAATTTTTTTTATGCCAAGGTCTTCGCATTTCTTTCCCTCACATGGATTGATATTTTGGTTTTGTACTGCCTCCTGATTGGTTGTATGTAATACGTATTTTGTTTAGCACTAATACTTAATTTTATGTCTTTGGAATTTTTTCATGATTTGAATGGGATTCTGCGCGTGTGTTTGTGTTTGTGTTTGTGTGTGTGTGATTCCGATATGAAGTTTACAGTTTCCACGTCTATGAGATGATTATTGTCCAACCTGCTAAACAAAGTCATTAAATTCTTTTAAAGCCGTCAACGCTCTCTCTCTCTCTCTCTCTCTCAATCTTTGTTCTAGTTTTCATTTATTTCCTTGGTGCTATTGTGCTCCTACTACTAGATAGTCTGAGAGTGTAATACAAAATATTTTACGTAATCAGATCAATGGTCCGATCATCTAGAATCATTGAACATTTTTTCATAATTTATTCTTTTATCAAATCAGTTTCTTCTAATCTAATAGTGTTATTTGATCGAATTTATATAATGTTTATTCTGCGTATTACTAGGAGGAAGTAAAGACTTCGGGATTTGAAAAGTTATTTAATTGTGGATCAATGAGGAGAAGCTTACAATTTGTTTGTTTGAGAACAACCAACAAGATACAATCTGCTCAGATCTGGATAAGCCGAACTGATTGCGGCCTTCTTTTGAAGATTCATGACTTCTTTATGGTGTCAGAAGGTTGCTTGGCTCCACCGCAAGGAATCGGGCTGGCCATAGAGGCGGCACGAGGGTGCACGAGCCAAGTGTTTACAAACCAAACCAAACCAAAGGGTGGGTGATTAATTAATAAAGATATATATATATATATATATATATATATATATATATATATATATATATATATATATATATATATATATATAGGGGACCGATCCACACCCACCGGTGGAGAAATAACAATTTCTCCACCGAACCGCAGGTAAGAGCAGCGGTTGGGCCACGTGGCGCAAAAAGGCGAAAAAGGCGTACGGCCACTGCATTAATGGCGAAAAAGGCACGAGAAATGGTGAGAAAATGGCGAGAGAGGAGAAAAAGGACACCAACCGCATGCACAACCAGCGGTTGGCATTAATATGCCTGCCACGTGCCGTCCCCCACCCCTGCCACGTGGCCCAACCCCATGGCCCCTGCCACGTGGCGTCCCCTCCCCCTGCCACGTGGCCCACCAGCATGGACAACCGGCGGTTGGGGCGATGGCCCTGCCACGTGGCATCCCCTCCCCCTGCCACGTGGCCCAACCGCGTGTGGTACCAGCGGTTGGTCTCCCGCCCTGCCACGTGGCGTCCCCTCCCCCTGCCACGTGGCCCAACCGCGGGTGGTACCAGCGGTTGGTCTCCCTCCCCTGCCACGTGGCGTCCCCTCCCCCTGCCACGTGGCCCAACCGCTGGTACCACCCGCGGTTGGTCCCCTCCCTCTGCCACGTGGCGTCCCCTCCCCTCATCCGCAGGGCCCAACCGCTCTTACAACCCGCGGTTGGTCCCTCCCCCCTCCCCTGCCACGTGGCGTCCCCCCGCGTGATGCCCCACCTGGTGTCCTTCCCCACGATGCCACGTGTCGTCCTTCCCTCCCCCATGATGCCCCACGTGGTGTCCTTCTGCCGAAATTTTTTTTTTGCCGCAGCCTTTGACCGCATAAACACCCACCCTTCCTCACTTTTTTCTGTCTTTTTTCTTCTCTCTTCCTCGCTTCTCTCTTTATAATCCCCTCCCCCGAACCCTTCTTCTGCACTCTGTCATCTTTTACCAACTTCCTTCGTACTTCATATCTCACCTACATAATCTCCATAACAATACAAACCAAAAAATTTTACGCTAGAAGATCGGTGGATAACCGCTAGAAGATCGGTAGTTTTTTCTTTAAATACATCAAGTCACAACAAGTAAGTATTTTGAATTTCCTTATAATTCAATGTTAGGTTTATACAAATCAGCGTATTACATTTATAGATTCCAAAACAGCGATTTTTTAGGGCGCCAAATATAGACAGTTTTTCACGAATTTATAAAAAATAGCTAGAGCTAGATTTTGCCAAAATGCAAAAAAGAGACCCTAGTTATTCTTAAAGGATCTGTCTCAGGTAAAAATTTCAGATTTTTCCAAAGACTGGAAAGGGGTTAACTGATACGGGGAACCTTGTAACTCTGCAGTGTATTTTAAAATATCAAGCTAGCGCGATTTCGCGCGAAACTTTTATGAGAATCCTAGGATGTTGGGAAGTTCCATTCCCCAGGAATTCGGGCCATTCCGAAGCCGTTACCTATTTTTTTGGCCGAACGGCCCTTTAAGCGCTTGATCCGGACACCGGTTCGCGATTTTTGGGCGAAACCTCCGTAAAATACTTTTTATGTCAAGAATGAATTCAGGAAGCCTCAAGTAGCATTTCGAAGCACTTTTGATATTTTTCGATGCCAGGGGGCATTTCGGTAATTCGCCGCCCCGAGAGGGGTATTTCGGTAATTTTACAGTGCTAAGTTTTTCGACGGACTTTTTAGTCCAGAAATGTAATTACAAAACCTGAAATGTTGTTTTGAAGCTGACGTGGCGCGCGTAGGGGTGTTTTGGTAATTTTCCCGCGCCAAGGGGTGTTTTGGTAATTTTCCCGTGCCAAGTTTTTCAAACGACTTTTTAGTCCAGAAATGTAAGTAAACCACCTGAAATGTTGTTTTGAAGCTGGTTCGGGGGCGTTGGGGTGATAGTGAACGCTCAGGGGCATTTCGGTAATTTGCCGCTGATCGGGGGCTATTTTGCTAGGAAGGATCCAGCTTAAAATTCATACCTTAAAATAACTTTTAGTTCAGGAAAGGGTGTGAGACACCCGAAAACTTATTTTGTTCCAGATGTTCTGAACCTTGTGACGCACCGGCGATGACTGCCAGGGGATATTTTGCATAAGTAGCGGGTGTTTTGGTAACTTGCCCCCTTTAAAATTTTTCCTGATATATTTGGTATATAATTGACGTAATACATTTAAAAACTTGACTTTAAAGCGGTTTTGAGGTGTTGGGGGTGTAGGGGCCATCGGGCTATATATTGCTATATAACCACGTTGGCGCTAAATTCAGTGGGAACTAGCGTAATTAAGCGTTCGGAGTGGTGGGAATTGAGGATTTGTTTTAATACATTGAAATAATGACTATTGCTAATGTGTTGGTAAGCTAGGTTAAAGATCCAGTTATAGTTTTGGAATGTAAATATTATGGATATTATGGACGCTAAGTTGGTTTATAATTATATTTTGTTCTTAAAGGTATGAATTTCAGCTCTGGACCTCATGATACATCAATCCTATACGATGACGATGACCACGTCGCGAGGCACGTATTTGACGGTGTCGATAGGGGTGTTTTGGAAACAATTCAAAGCACAAGGCACCTTGAAGAGTGGGTACTAAACAAGGAACAAATACAGCTATTACACCGTCAAAATTTAACCCTGTTCACCGATTGCGGGAAATGGTCTCGACACGACGATTGCCTTATATCCGCTCTAGTTGAACGATGGAGGAGCGAGACGAACTCATTTCACTTCCGGTTTGGTGAAATGACTGTTACGTTAGAGGACGTCGGATTTATACTTGGAATCCCATGTCACGGCAGACCCGTTACTTTGAACGTGCCGTCTGCATCCATAGCGAATATGGCTATGCAGTATTTTCCGGGAATTCCAAGGGCAGCGCTTACAACAAACGGCGTCAAGCTTAAATGGCTGAGAGAGCAGTACGGCGTGCTACCGGATGAATACACTCCTCAAGATTTCGTGACGTATACGAAGGCATTCCTTCTGTATATTATTGGAGCTATATTACTTCCGACGCATTCGAAAAACACGGTGCATCCGAAGTATATGGTGTTCTTGGAGGATCTTGAGGAGGTATACTCCTATTCGTGGGGTTCAGCTGTCCTTGCGCACCTATATCGAGCACTGCATAAGGCTACGAGAAACGGTGCCAAGTCCATTGCCGCCTGCCTGACTCTATTACAGGTATGAGCATTTATTTTCTTGGTAGGATCCTTAGTCAATATATTCGGGATTAATTACTAATTCCATATAATGTTTGCATTCACAGGTTTGGTCTTACGAGAGGCTACCCATGGGTCGTCCACAACCGTTGGTAGATTCCGATGAGACGTGGCCTAGGGTGTGGGCCTGGGGGCCTACGACCAACCGGAGGAGGAGACGGGTAGACCCTCACCACCATCTAAAGTTCTATCGGGGGGAACTAGAGATACTAGATGCATCCCAGGTGACGTGGCAGCCATATGGCAAGGTGATGCATCTGTTGGATGAGTGGTGTTGGCAACTTCCGGTGTCGTACGTGCTGGCAGGTTTGGTTCGGGTGCCGCTCATTCACTTCGAAGAATGTGAGTTTCAGATGCCCGATCGAGCTATGAAGCAAGCTGGCTGTCCACAAGGGATACCAAAACCCGCTGTAGACATGCGGCCATACAGGGGTGGTCGAGGGCCGAACTTCGAGGTGGCTGATGCCTTGATTTTGTTGGGTGACGAGGTGCACCAGTGGAATACCTGGCAGGAAACGTATGATAGCCTTGTATCGCTGAAGCACGACGGCATTAGTACTGAGGAATACTTACAGTGGTTTCTCAGGGTGACGCGCACGAGGGTGAATCGCCCTTCCCAGGTGAAGAAGACATCGTACGCGCCACGTGAGGTCTATGACCAGTTCTGGGCATTGGCCATTGTAAGTCATGCTAGTGTTGTTTGATAATTTATTTGCGCACCTTATCGACCATTTGTCAAATATGATTAGCCATATTTTCTATGCATGTTTTTTAGGTTGACCAGGGCATTGAGGTGTTCAAGCAGCTGGAGTCGTTTGACTGGTTTGTCGCGCAGGCTCCTGACAATCTCAAGAGGTCCATTGAGAAGTACAAGACTGAAGTTCAAAACTTTAGTCTTGCGTACCGGGGTTACGAAGGGGAGCCGTCTAGTCGCCCTCGTCCTGAAGCGTACGACTATCAGCCCCAGAGTCAGGTGTGGGAGTCGTCTGGTCGCCCTCTTCCTGACGCGTACAACTATCAGCCCCAGAGTCAGGTGTGGGAGCCGTCTGGTCGCCCTCCTCCTGACGCGTACGACTATCAGCCCCAGAGTCAGGTATGGGAGCCATATAGTCGCTTGCCTCCAAACGCATACGACTCTCAGTGCCAGAGTCAGGTTCCCCAAGTAGGAATCCAGGCCTCGCGCCCAAGCTTTCGGTCGGACAAAGGACAAGCGACGAAGCCATTGAGGTCGGACAAGATGGCTTGGATCGACCGGCACTACTTCGGGCATGAGCCTGTCAATTCAGCAGACTTTCCCCTTGCGACATTCCTAGGTCATGAGGATATCAGAACGTTGGCGCCGGAGACAGATCTTTCAAATTTTGTCATGAACGCTTACATAGAACTGCTCCGGATTAGAGAGCAACGTTTTAACCGTTCTGAATATTTGAAGCTTAACATGTATCCCACTCATTTTGTGGAATTAACGGTGAGAGAATTCACAGAATGGAGGCGAGGGGGCGGCAGGAGTAAGTGGAAACCAGGTCGAAACGTGTTAGGCATGATGAACGCAGACTATCAATGTCCCGCTGCTGATGCGAACCTTATCATGATACCCTGTCATCATGCAAACCACTGGTTCCTATTAGTTCTCCATCCAGCGTTCAGAACGGTTCACATATACGATAGCCTAAGGGAGGACGAGCCTGGACAGCTGCTGGCACAGATGTACAACGAGTACATCACTTTAGTGGTTAGTATTTATTTTTTGACCTTGGCTCATAGTATATTGTTCTTGTCTCATAGGCTTGATTCTCGTTTTTATTGTTGGATGCAGACTACTGTCCTCTCGCTAGCATGCGGACGGCCACAGGGTGACCCTTGGACGGTCGTGATGATAAAGGACCGACCAAAGCAATATAACGGTCACGATTGCGGGATTTACGTCCTCAAGTACATGGACTACATTGCTCGCTCGGAAGTGCTCAAACACTCCTCGTGGACTAGGAAGGATGCCTTGACGTTTAGGTATAGGATAGCCTGGGAGCTGAAAAAGAATGAAGCTAGACGCCTTCATTACCATTATCCTGACGTGCGTGGCTAGCTGCTGTGATGTTACAAAAAACTGTACCAAAAAGAAATGTACATAATTTTTCGCATGCTATGAATTTGGCGCTAAAATGTGCGCGAATATACCTTTCATATGACGGCATTCGAAAAAATTACGCGTCTCGCTTTTCGCCGAAATTCATAGAAATGGGCTAACTAGCGTGCATGAGGTGCAATGAGCGAAAAAAAAGTGACAAAAAAAATTACAACTTTTTTCGGAAGCTATCAAATGGGGCCTAAAGTGTGCCCGAATAGGCCCTTCCTAGGAAAACTCAAAAATTAATGTGTCTCGTTTTTCGCCGAAAGTCTTACAAATGGGCTAACTAGCGTGCCTGAAGTGCAATGAGCGGAAAAAAGTGACAAAAAAAATTACAACTTTTTTCGGAAGCTATCAAATGGGGCCTAAAGTGTGCCCGAATAGGCCCTTCCTAGGAAAACTCAAAAATTAATGTGTCTCGTTTTTCGCCGAAAGTCTTACAAATGGGCTAACTAGCGTGCCTGAAGTGCAATGAGCGGAAAAAAAGTGACAAAAAAAATTACAACTTTTTTCGGAAGCTATCAAATGGGGCCTAAAGTGTGCCCGAAAACGGAGTTACCAAAACTATCAATAATCCACAAATCAAATCACAAATTAAAGATTGCACAAACCAAATCACAAATTTAAACATTATATAAGTTCAATTTATACAACTGAAACATTAACCCTAACACTCTTCCTCATCATCGTCCTCCTCGACCATACTGCCAGGTTCGATACCTAACACTTTATAATGGTTTCTCTTGTCATGATCAGTCATCTTGTTACACAACGCACACTTTCGTAATTTTTTTTGACCCGTTGCTTCTTCAATCGGATTCTTCATGCGTATTGCTCGTTTTCGCCCTTTTGTTTGAGAAATAATTGGATCAAAAATATCGTCCTCCTCACCTTGTAGGTCAGTACCGTCAATGACTGGCTGTTTGGCTCGATTGAATCTACCGCCTGGAGTTGTCCGAGTAGTCGGAGTGTCCACAGTTTCTGGTAATGCCATCCTAAACTGTGCATGCTTAGCCTTATCCCGTGCGGCTGCTTCAACTTGATACCTGTACCCATCAAATGTCGACGCTGCATCCATTGATAAACCGTGCATGATGTTACAAAGGTGATTATATCGCAGCGTCTCAGATTGCTCGAAATCAACTGAAACATTGGGCACGTAAGGAATGTGACCGTGGACTCTGTTGGCTTCCTTCGTCCACCGTTCCAAGATATACGGTGGAGGGATTTCACTAGCATTCTTGGCGCTCAAAACCCTCAACGCGTGTCGACAAAGTATACCTTTATGCTCAAACAGTTGACAGTTGCAATTAACCAACCCGGTGTCCTTACAAACTGCTACGGTAAAATGTCGTCTGGTCCTCGGAGCCGACGAAGAGCACGGATTGGCGAAGTTCGTCACATTTGTCAAAGCATAAACCTTGATATCTCTGGTGGAATACTCGTGCAACTTTGTCATGCCATATTGATTCGACTTTAGTAGTTCCTCTTGAAACTGTCGAAACATTTCCTTGGTATAGACTTGAGCCGCATGAGCCTCTAAAGGTGAATAAACTAGTATAGCTCTTTCTTTGCAAACTGTAGCCGCGTCGGCTTCTCTCTCACGGTACAATTGCCTGTCAACGGCTTTCTGCATCTCTAGTACGAACTCCGCTATACTTGAAGACTGGCCTACGTACCCATCAAAGAATGAATTCATAGCTTCGCTTCTCGAGGTCGTAGTCATTCCGGCTGCAAAAAACTTCTTGGTGTAGGCACCGACCCACTGTGTCTTGATCTCATACAACGATTGTAACCATTCGTGATTGTGCAAATAGTAAGTATCCATTAACGTGGCCCACCTCTCCTCGAACACGTCTACCGTCAACGATTTCTTCACACATGTATTAAAGTCAGTCTTGAATGACGGATGGTTTGCATATACATGGTGAAGCCGTTCGGGATATTTGTTGCTTATGTGCCATGTGCACAGGCCATGGTGAGTATCTGGAAGGACCTTAGCGATTGCATTTTTCAGAACCTTGAAAAACTTGACCAACGTAAGGTGGATCAGAACCTTCACAAAAATTATTTCCTCCAGTTGCATCCATATTTATACTGGAATCTAAAAAATAAAAATTATATCATTCTCAACAAGTCATAGATTTAAATAAAAGAAGAATAAAATTTATTTAAACCACCGTCTTTCGGGAAATTTGGTATAATGTAAAATTAGCAAAATAGCCCCCGATGAGCGGCAAATTACCGAAATGCCTCCGGGGGTTCATTATCACCCTAACGCCCCAAATCAGCTTCAAAACAACCTTTCAGGTGCTTTGCTTACATTTCTGGACTAAGAAATCCTTTGAAAAACTTAACACTGCAAATTTACGAAAATACCCCTATCGGGGATGCGAATTACCAAAATGCCCCCTGACAAAAAAAATCTGAAAAGTGCTTTGAAATGGGATTTTAAGCTTCCTGAATTCACTCTTTAAAATAACTTTTCAGGTGTCTCACACCCTTTCCTGAACTAAAAGTTATTTTAAGCACAAATTTGTGTAATGTAAAATTAGCAAAATAGCCCCCGGGGGTTCATTGTCACCCTAACGCCCATCAAACCAGCTTCAAAACAACCTTTCAGGTGTTTTACTTACATTTCTGGACCGAAAAACTTTTTTTCGGGAAAATTACCAAAACACCCCTCGCGGGGGAGCAAATTACCAAAATGCCCCTGGCTTCAGAAAATATCAAAATTGCTTTAAAAAGCTATTTTAAGCTTCCTGAGTTCATTCTTGATCTAAAACGTATTTTACGGATTTTTCGCCTAAAAATCCCGAACCGGTGTCCGGATCGAGCGCTTAAAAGCCCGTTCGGCCAAAAAATTAGCTAACGGCTTCGGAATGGCCCGAATTCCTGGGAAATGGAACTTCCCAACACCCTAGGGTTCTCATAAAAGTTTCGCACGAAATCGCGCTGTCTTGATATTTTAAATTACACTGCAAAGTTACAAGGTTGCGCGTATCAGTTAACCCCTTTCTAGTCTTTGAAAAAATCTGAAATTTTTAACTGATACAGATCTTTTGAAAATAACTAGGGTCTCTGTTTTGTATTTTGGCAAAATCTAGCTCTAGCTATTTTTTATAAATTCGTGAAAAAACTGTCTAATTAAGTTTTCACCTTTAGCGACAATTACGCCCCGCAATCAGCTGCAAAACAACATTTCAGGCGTTTTACTTACACTTCTGGACTTAAAAGTCCGTTGGAAAACTTTTTCGGGAAAATTACCAAAATACCCCTCTCGGGGTGGCAAATTACCAAAATACCCCCTGGCTTCAGAAAATATCAAAAGTGCTTTAAAATGCTATTTTAAGCTTCCTGAGTTCATTCTTGATCTAAAAAGTATTTTACGGATTTTTCGCCTAAAAATCTCGAACCGGTGTCCGGATCGAGCGCTTAAAAGCCCGTTCGGCCAAAAAATTAGCTAACGGCTTCGGAATGGCCCGAATTCCTGGGGAATGGAACTTCCCAACACCCTAGGGTTTTCATAAAAGTTTCGCGCGAAATCGCGCTGGCTTGATATTTTAAATTACACTGCAAAGTTACAAGGTTGCGTGTATCAGTTAACCCCTTTCCAGTCTTTGGAAAAATCTGAAATTTTTACCTGATACAGATCTTTTGAAAATAACTAGGGTCTCTGTTTTGTATTTTGGCAAAATCTAGCTCTAGCTATTTTTTATAAATTCGTGAAAAATTCTATTTCTGACGCCCTAAAAAATCGCTATTTTGGAAATTTTCGAATGTAATACCCCGATTTGTCAAAACGTAATTTTGACGCCCTAAACACGAATTTTAGACTATTGTAAGAACAATTTAAGCGTAACACAATTTAAACAATCAATTGGTATGAACAAATTGAAAAATACTTACTTGTTTTAACTTGATATATTTCAAGAAAAATCCACCGATCTTCTAGCGGTTATCCACCGATCTTCTAGCGTAAATTTTTTTTGTTTGTATGTAGGTGAGATAGGGAGAATGAGGAGGGTGGAAGAAATGATTCGGGGAGGAGGGATTTTATAGAGAGAAAAGTGAGAGAGGAAGAGAAGAACCGTGAGTGAACAACAGGGAGGGGGAGGGGGGAATGACACGTGGGGGTGGGGGGTAGGGTGGTAATGACACGTGGGGGAAGAGGGGGTTCACGGGTGGGGGAAGGGGGGTTCACGGGTGGGGGAAAAGGACATAGGGTGGGGGCCACGGGGTGGGGGGCAAGGGGGGTGACGCGTGGGGGGGCAAGGGGGTGGGGTCACGGAAGGCAATAATGCCAACCGCATGTAGGAGTTGCGGTTGGGCATTATTGCCACCATTTTCTCACGAGTTTTTCATTTTCTCGTGATATTTTGGTGAATTTCTCATAGTATTTTCGTCCTTTTTCGTCCCTTTTTGCGCCACGTGGCCAACCGCTACTCTTACCTGCGGTTCGGTGGAGAAATTGTTATTTCTCCACCGGTAGATGTGGATCGGTCCCCATATATATATATATATATATATATATATATATATATATATATATATATATATATATATATATATATATATATATATATATATGGAGCTGATCCGTTGATAGCGCTAGCAAAATGGGGTATTTTGCTAGCGCGATCTGACCGTCCATCCTGAAAGATGGACGGCCCAGATCGCGTATTTTTGCGGCGCTGTCAGCAGTCCGCTACACTGTCTAGCGGACGACACTTTTTACCGTTTTGCCCCTGCACCCCCTCCGCTACACTGTCTAGCGGAGCACATAATCGAAGCCCACGTTGACAGCCACGGTGTCGTCCGCTAGACAGTGTAGCGGACGACTGACACAGTCAACACGACTGTTACTTTGTCATTATCTTACCGTCCGCTAGACAGTGTAGCGGACCGTTTTTCCCTTTCTTTACTCCGAAACCCTTATTCATTCCTTCTAAACTGCTATTCATTCCTTCTTCTCACAATTCTTCTAGCGGTGTTGGCAAGTAGATCGGCGCAATTTCTTCTCAAGAAATCCTTTATTCGACGAATCAATCACGTAACTTCACAAACCAATCCTTTATTTGTTCATAATCTAGAGTTGTTATCGCGGCTTATGCATGATTTTGAATGTGTGCGAAACGCTGCATTGTGCTAGCGTTTGTCAATGTATCTATACATATATATAGATTATATATGTGTATTGCGTATTATTTGTTCATGTGATTTCACTTGTAAAATCCCATTCCCGTGTCTGTTTGTATCTATGTACATTGCATATACACAGCATGTGAACTTATGTGAGTATTATCTGATCACATGCTAGCGTTGACTGTGCTAGCGTTGTATGTTTGAGAATGTTTACGCTTCCAACCTTGCCGTTTTGCATAATTTCAGTTGCGAAAAATGGATTTCAACCCTGGACCAGAAGATCCGTCCGTATTATACGACCAAGCAAACCATATCAGTACGCTCATATGGGATGGTGGAGTAAGATAGTTATTTTATCAACTTTGTTATTCTTGGGAACGTTGTATATCGTTTAATTTGCTTAAATTGTATTTATTAATTCGTAGGAAAGAGCACTTCTCAACACGGTAGAAGTATCCGATAATTTTAAAGAATGGAAATTGAACAGAACCCAGAAAAGATTACTGCGTGGGATTGGGTTTGGGATTTTCACGCGTGGGCAGATCTTTCAACAACTTGACCGGCACTTAATAGGTGCCCTTGTTGAAAGGTGGAGAAGTGAAACGAATACGTTTCACTTCCCTCTCGGAGAGCTGACAATTACCCTAGAAGATGTAGGGTTCATCTTAGGGTTACCGGTGACGGGGCGGCCGGTAATAGCTCCTCCGTCGGAAGCAACGAATAAGAGGACCGCTAGGGACTTCTTTACTTCGATACCCCAGGATCAATTTAGCACTGGGGGTATCAAGTTGAAATGGTTGGTAGATACCTACAAGGTTCTGCCGGATAACTACACGGATCAGATGCTTGTGCTGTACACACAAGCTTTCCTCTTGTGGGTGATGGGGGCAATTCTGTTCCCAACAACGTCGAAGAATACCGTCAGCGTCAAATATTTACCGTTGTTGGGTAACCTGCTGGAGGTTGGGGATTATGCCTGGGGAGCCGCAACTCTTGCGTACCTCTACCGAGCATTGCACAAGGCAACGAGGCCCGACTCCAAAGCGATATGTGCATGTCTCTCGCTATTGCAGGTATATCATACAATTCTTGATTACTCGCTCGTTTCTTTTTTTTTTGGGTTGAATTGACAATAAAATTTGACGATACTTTATTTAATTTGTCTTTGCTCTCAGGTGTGGTCTTATGAACACCTTGCTACCGGCGCACCCACGCGTAGGGACGGAACCGATAATGTGTGGCCTCGGTTGTGCGCCTGGGAGTACAGTCGGAAGGACAGCCACTACCAGAGGAGAGACGATCCCCATCACAACATTACGTACTATCGGGGGGAGCTCGACTCGTTATCTCCTGGCCAGATGCGATGGGCACCGTACAAACATTTGGCGCGACGGGTGGGAGAGTCGTTCGTCTTCACGCTCTCTGGGTTACAACGCACACCCCTGATCCACTTCGAGGTCGCAGAGTGGCAGCTGCCAGATCGCGCCATGCGCCATTTTGAGTGCCTGCAGGGGTTGCCAGCAGGCGCGCCGGATATGAGGCTTAACAGGAACCCACCGGGTGTCCCTCGGTTTGGCAAGGCAAATGCGCACGACTTGTGCGCACGAGAACTTGAGGTTTGGGATTCCTGGCAGGACACGCTGGCGGCCATTGTGTCGGAGCCTGACCCCGTGATCAGTATTGAACAGTACAATGGGTGGTACTACCGCATCACCCGGAGGAGAGTAGCTCCAGTAAGGTTTGAACGCGGGGAGAAGTACCACCCTAGGGGTCAGATCGATGAGCACATGGCATACAATCTGGTAAGTTGGCCAATAAGTGCTTTAATTGAACTTGATGATTCTAACTGTGTATGAGGTTTCTTATTTATTATCTCTCTGGATGTAGGTTAATGCCTCATTCGCCTTCTTCCAGAAGTTGCGCGAGCGGAAGGATTTGGTGGATGCAATGGGCGAGGAGCTTCGCCAACAGGCTGATGCGTTGGCGTATGGCTGCGGGAATTTTTTACACCAAGCATCGGGCCAGCCTTCCGGCGTCAGCGCGGGAATGGGTTATCCGGGGTGGCAGCCCCCATATGTGAGCGAGGGATACACCGATCCCTCGGGACAGACTTCGGGAGTGAGCCAGGGATATGGTGGTCCATCTGTGCCGGGAATGGGTGGTGATTGGGGACAGCCAAGCACCATGGGCCAGGCTCAAGCGCCGTGGGAAGACTACAGTGTGCCCTCCTTCTCTTTGCTATTGGACTCGGAACCCCAACCCTTCTCTCAGAGTCAAGTCACGCAAGACTGGGGTTTCGGACACATCAGTCTGTCGGAGACACTGCCTATTGTCCCATGGGCAGGACCATCTACTGCCGAAGGAGGGCAATATCCCCCGGTCGACCCCCCGGAAGGAGTGCAATATCCCCCCGTCGACCCCCGAGGGCAATATCGCAAAGGGCATCCAGTGAAGCCCCTAAAGCCGCATAAATGCCAAATAATCACAGAGCGTTATTTTAGCGGCTTCCCCCGGGACAAAGCGTTGTATAGTGTGAATCATCCGGAGGGCATGGATTACACTTGCGAGTGGGGAGAAATGGCCTCCCTGGCTCCGGGGAGTTGGTTAGACAACGGTGTCATCTCCACATACGTGGAGATTCTGAAGGAAAGGGGTCGGGAGCGGCTGAACGAGTACCCGGCTGTTTTTTTGGTTGATGCCTTTTTTCATAGCCTCCTAGTGTCTGAATGGCATGAGTGGGTCGAGCAAAGGCGGAAGAAAAAGTTGGGCCAGTGGAGACCGTCCGCTAACCTACGAGCGTATCTTGCTAGGGATAGTCCAGTGAGCGCAAGTGTTGCCGACGTGTTTCTAATCCCATTTTTAGGGGAAAGCCACTGGTACTTGGTTTGCTACGAACCGGTGGAGAAAGTCGTATCGGTGATCGACAGTCTCCACGACGATACCGCCTTTATGCCTGTGCTGCAGATGTACAAAGCCCAGTTGGATTCAATGGTAATATTACGATTGTTGTTTAACAGTTATTGTAACTTGGCATAAATGTTATAACTCGTGTCTTACGCCGTTTTATGTTTCTTGCAGAATATATTTTGTGCAATGGTCAATGGTGTTCGTGGTAACCCTGTACCGGCGCGGCCAAAGCTCGATTGGCGACTGAAGAAGAGGAGGCCCAAGCAACGTAACACTTCGGACTGCGGCGTTTTCCTTTGCATGTACATGGATTACATTTGCCGGTCCGAGAGCCTCAAGGCGGCGGTGTGGAGCCAAGCAGAAGTAGACACCTTTAGATATAGAATGGCTTGGCAAATTATGAAAGGCCGGCCTAGAGCGGTTACGTGTATTGTAAATCCGGCAAATGCCGAGAATCCCTCCCAACATGATTCCCCCGTTGACATTGTACCATTACACTTTATTTTTTTTTAATAAACTATGAATATTTAGAAAGCTCTCATTGATTTGTGTTGAAGATTATTGATTGATTGTTTTGTCTGATTTCCGTTGAAGATGATTTGAGTTTGGTTGATTGAAAAGCAAAATCTGTCCGTTAGACAATGTCGCGGACAGTGGGGGAAGTGAATTTTCTAAGTGTAAGAAGGCTTTCTGCTGGCCCGTCCGCTAGACAATATCGCGGACGGTGGGGGTGGGGAAAAAGGTATTCTGCTTGTCTGTCCGCTAGACAATGTCGCGGACGTTGGGGGTGGGGAAAATTTTCCAAGTGTTGAGATAAGGCAATCTGCTAGCCAGTCCGCTAGACAATATCGCGGACGGTGGGGTGGGGAAAAAGGCATTCTGCTGGCCCATCCGCTAGACAATATCGCGGACGGTGGGGTGGGAAAAGGCATTCTGCTTGCCCGTCCGCTAGACAATATCGCGGACGGTGGGGGTGGGGAAAAAATCATTCTGCTGGCCTGTCCGCTAGACAATATCGCGGACGGTGGGGGTGGGGAAAAAATCATTCTGCTGGCCTGTCCGCTAGACAATATCGCGGACAGTGGGGGTGGGAAAAATTTTCCAAGTGTTGATATAAGGCAATCTGCTGGCCCGTCCGCTAGACAATATCGCGGACGGTGGGGGTGGGGAAAAAGGCATTCTGCTGGCCCGTCCGCTAGACAATATCGCGGACGGTGGGGGTGGGGAAAAAGGCTTTCTGCTAGCCCGTCCGCTAGACAATATCGCGGACGGTGGGGGTGGGGAAAAAATCATTCTGCTGGCCTGTCCGCTAGACAATATCGCGGACGGTGGGGGTGGGGAAAATTTTCCAAGTGTTGATATAAGGCAATCTGCTAGCCCGTCCGCTAGACACAATGTAGCGTTATGCAGTTTTAATAAATTGGCGTCCGAAGACAATGTATCTCAAACGGCACAATTAAGCGAGAAAAAATTTGAAAACATAATGAACATGTATACAATAAATTTGGTTATTATTAATAAATTAGGGTTCACATTGGGGGAAATAAAATTTTTCACAAGCGCTCCGATCAAATATTACAACTTGAAAATCCCACCACCCAAGGTGTTCAAACACTACAAAGTCCCCGAGTTCGAGGCCATGCTGGCGCACGAAGACGTTCCAACCCTCTGCGAATTGCTTTTTTTGGGGTCGGCCGGGCTTCAGCTTGATTTCAACCTGCCAGGCCCCCTTGCGGCTATATAATCTTGAACTGTCATGAATTGTTGTAAATTGATTGGTAAAGGCTTCCGGTATGTCCTAACAAACACAATACAAAAAATAGGTTAGTTTTTAACCAAAAGATCAAACTTTTAACACACGAAAATACAGAGAAAGAGGGATGGGCTACAAGTTCATTCTCAAATCCCGGCATCATGACTTTGAAAAAGTGTTTGCCTGCTAGGTGCAAGTTGCCAATAAAATCGTAGGTGGTCTCCGATCCAGAAGCCATCGAGGTCGGCGATGAGGGGAGGACGGTGGTGTCGCCGGAGATGTGGGTCGCCGTAGATGGGGTAGCGGCTTGGGTAAGATGTTCGAGAGAGAGATAGAGAATATAGCGGACTGATAAAAGCTGTTGCCCGTTTTGATTAATTAATATGTACAATAGGATAGAGGTCCGCTACATTAGGACTATGCATGTCCGTCCGCTACATCAGAAATCGCTACATCAGAAAAAATAATTCCGGTATTCGGTTGAAAAATTATTAGAAAAAATTATTACAAATGTCAAACTTATACAAAAAATTAAAGGTCCACTGCAGCTTGTCCGTCCTCATCTTCGGCGTCATCTTCTTCCCCATCTTGCAAACCCCCGGGACTTATCCCCAGTGCCTTGTAATGGTTCCGCTTGTCGTGGTCGGTCATTTTGTTGCACAATGCACACCTTCGCAGCTTTTTAGGTTGAGTTGCCGTTTCAATTGAGCTTTTCATCCGCGTAGATCTCTTGCGGCCTTTCGTTTGCGATATAATTGGATCCAACGGCCGGATATCATTGTCGCCTTCCTCCCCCGGCTCGTCATCTTCGGATTCCGTCGTAGGCTCGGTGTCAACCGCATTGGTGACTGAAGCTGCTTCCAACTGGTCGACGATGGGCTCTTGCTGCTGAGCTACATCGAGGAGATGTTTATAACCGACCATTGTAGCAGCAGCCTTTACGGACAAACGGGTGAACATCGTCACCAGATGATTATACCGCAACGTCTCTGATTCTTCAAAGTCAGTATACGGGTGCTCCGGAAAGGAAATGGTACCGTGCAACCTGTTTGCACCTTTCGTCCACCGTGGCAAGACGTATTTATCGGGGATTGTCCTGATATTCTTCTGGGTGAAAAACCGCAGAATGTGTCTACACAGGATGCCATGGAACTCAAACTTCTTGCAAACACACGTCACCGAGTCCGTCAATGTGTCGTGGCTCACCGTATAAATTCTGCGCAGCTTCTCAGGGACGAGGTCATTCACGAGCGAATAAACCTTGTACTCACGCGTAGACATTTCTGCCACCTTGTTTATACTGTATCGTCCCGATTTTCGCAGCTCTACTTGGTATAGCAAGAAGATCTCCTTCGTATAGACTTTGGCACCGTTCAGCTCCAGCGGGGTCTCTAGCAACCTTCTCCTTTGTTTGTACGTTGTTGCAAAGTCGGCAGCCCTTTCTTTTACGAACAACGAAGCTACCGCTTTTTGTGCGGATGCAACGAAAGTCTTCAAATTGGTAGCTGTACCCACATAACTATCGAACGTGGCATTCATAGATTCACTCCTGCCCGTCGTTTTCATGCCCGCTGAAAAATACCTCCTCGTGTAAACGCCAATCCATTGCTCTTTGCGCTCGTACAAGTGCCGGAGCCACTCGTTGTCTTGCAATGAGTAATCCCGAACAAGCTTTTCCCACCTCTCCTCGAATTCCTCAATCGTTAATGACTTGGTAATGCACTTGTCAAAATCCTGTTTAAAGTCTGGATACTTTGCGTACACGTGATGCAGACGTTCAGGGTATTTGTTGCTTATGTGCCAAGTGCACAAGTTGTGCCGGGTGTCTGGGAAGACGGTCGCAATAGCCTTCTTCATTGCCAAATCTTGATCGGTGATGATCACTTTGGGTGCTTTGAAGTTCATTGCTTCCAGCCACGTCCTAAACAACCATACAAAAGAACCCTCGCTCTCGTCCCTTAACAAGGCGAACCCGAACAGGATGGAGTGATAATGATGATTGACGCCGGTGAAAGGAGCGAACGGCATCGAGTACTTGTTGGTACGGTATGTGGTGTCGAAAGTCACGACATCCCCAAAATGCTTATAAGCTAGCCTCGAACGACCGTCGACCCAAAAAATTGTACTAACTCGATGCTCTTCGTCAAGTTTATAGTCGAAGGTAAACTGCGGGTCCTCCATCTGCATCCGTTTCAATAGGCTCATTGTCGATTGCGCATCATTGAGGTCATACGCGGCTCGTCTATGGGTTCGGACCGCGTTACGAACGTCTGTCGTGTTAAAGTTTAAATTTTGAATTCCCCCAGCCTGTTCAGCAAGAACATTAACAATCTCAGTAGGTCCAATTCGCGCATTGCTCATTGTGTGAATTAGGCTCCTCGCGACCTTACCCATCTTCTTGTGTTGATGCATCTGACTCACCTTAGAAGGAGTTACTAACGGGTGATTGTGTGCCAGTTCCAGGCTGGTAATAAGCCAATGATCATGATTGGCTTTGTAGCTTACGAACATCTTGACCTGGCAATTTGTGCGCTCAAAGCAGTCCCGTCTTCTACGCGAATATCCTATTTCGTCATCACTGTCATCATTGCCTACGCGTGTCTCATTTTGCTGTGGATTTCTGCCCCTATGACACTCGTATAAGCGAGAGCATATCTTTTTTGTTACGTTGCTTGTTCTTGTAGTCTTTATTCTAATGCCAAAACCAACCCTCAATGAATACGCTCGAAAACATTCTTCAGCTTCTTCCAATGTTTGAAACGTTCGTCCTAGATACGGATCACTAGCATCTACGGGGACGTTGGAGCTCGACACGAAATCAGACATTGTGAAACAAGACCTGTGTAGAAATAGACTACGCTTAACAATCAAATGGCATTTCTAACTGAAAATATTACCTAAAAATTACAGTGGGCGAATAGACCAATTTAGGATGACAAACATACCGTATGCATAACCCCTGAAAGTGTCTCCAAATTAACAATTATTAATTTTGAACATAACAAATCAAAATTACTAAGATAAATAGACGAATTCATCATGCCAAAAAATCGAATTAAACTATAATTTTATTTAGAGTTTACAAATTACACCTTTTTTATGAACATCATGTCTAGAACATCACAAATTGAAGAATAGAGTGACAAATTTCTAGAACATAAAAAAAATCTATACGTTTTTGTCCGACCAAAAGCAAATTATATTTTACCATTCAATCCATAAAGAAAACTTCACCATTCGCAAACTTACCTTACTTGAGTGAAGCTAAGTTTTACTCAAAGCTTGAAGGGAGCAGAAAATTGTAGCGAGTCCGAAGGAGGAGAAGAAAATTGTAGCCGAAGGAGCTTGAGGAATTCCGACAACCCGTCGTGTGTAGAAATAAAGGTACAAACACGTGGTAATGTGTCAGTTGAGTCAGTCGTCCGCTACACTGTCTAGCGGACGACACCGTGGCTGTCAACGTGGGTTTCGATTATGTGCTCCGCTAGACAGTGTAGCGGAGGGGGTGCAGGGGCAAAACAGTAAAAAGTGTCGTCCGCTAGACAGTGTAGCGGACTGCTGACAGCGCCGCAAAAATACGCGATCTGGACCGTCCATCTTTCAGGATGGACGGTCAGATCGCGCTAGCAAAATACCCCATTTTGCTAGCGCTATCAACGGATCAGCTCCCATATATATATATATATATATATATATATATATATATATATAAGTTAATTTCGCTTGCTTTTCTTCAAGCAACCAGTCCCATGCCCAGATAAGAGGAGGAAGACCTATAAATAAATTTAGCTCAAATTTATTTTTTCCGTACCATAAAACATGAATAAAAATAATTTTTTAGT
This sequence comes from Escallonia herrerae, assembly GCA_033070095.1. Taxonomy (NCBI): domain Eukaryota; kingdom Viridiplantae; phylum Streptophyta; class Magnoliopsida; order Escalloniales; family Escalloniaceae; genus Escallonia; species Escallonia herrerae. The sequence goes on along the minus strand of JAVXUP010000996.1, from coordinate 55,783 downwards.
TAGACTTGGACAGCGCCAATATATCCCCCCATTGGGCTAGGCCGGGCGGGACCTGTTCTTATTCCCACGGCTCGAAGCCTGGTCTAGCCAGGGCCCTCCTCTGGCCCACTGGGTGGGCCCTCCTCTCGCCCGCTGGGTCGGCCCAAGCCCCGCACATTGACATCACTACGTGCTCCCAGAGAGTTGGCTGGAAAGTCAAAATACCGGGAAAGCATCATTTTACTAGTTACTTACCATATAAGGAGGATATATGTTCCAAGAGCAACACTTAGTGCTATTGAATTATAGACCAAATTTTATTTTGCTCGTTGAATTTTGATTTGAAATTTTCGGATCATTAGACTGGTTAATTTGATTAATCAGTTCACTGTATTAACTGGGGTTAGTAGGAATCCTGTTAAATGATTATATGCGGGTGCCATGAACTTGAGTCTGCAAAACGTCACTCTTCATTAGCTCTCTTTGTGAATCATTGTTTTCTGTTCTTTATTGTTCTTGCTACACCAGTCCACAACCACAACTAGCAAAGACTATCCTCTCCCACCACTCAGCCGCTGCTGCTAATAATCACAAAACACATCCGCAGCCACCATGGCTGGAAACAAGGGTCATAAGTGTAAGTCATAGCCACTCCAAAAATTCTAAATCCAAGTGAATTACCTTATTTTCTCACACAGTGTATCATAATCACTACAAAAAAACTTGAGTGTTACCCGAATTGAAAGAATCTTCCTCCTACCTCCCATATAGCGATAATTAATGGTCACTAAAATGCTATTAAAAATTGTAGTTGAAAAAGTTAGCTAAAAAGTTATTATAAATATATATCGACTATTAGTTGTCACTACATACAGGTTAGAAGAAGATTTCTACAGCCCAACTAGCAGTTAATATTTGTTCAAAAATATTTTTTTTACAAGTATATCTCTTGGCACCTTAAAAGTAAAATCTAGATCCGTCCTGCGTCATTTCTTGAAACCCCCGAGAGCAGTTCATTCACTCATAACCACGGTCTACGATCACCATCACCCTCGCTCGACCATGCATCAACCATATCTATTCGTGACTAATAAAACCACATAAATACACCCACGCAAAAAAGGGGATCCACTATATTTCCAGAGAGAGAAACCAGTGCACGCGTCGTCTCGCGTGATCCGAAGATCCAGCGATCACAAGTTCAAGTGTTTAGTCCTTGTTTCTGGATACGCAAAAAATGACAGGCATTTTTGGGTTTGGGGAATTTTGGGTTTCGTCATTTGGGTTTCTCCTGATTTTCTTGGATTGTCACTAGCAGTTGATTGCTACCTTGTTGAAATGTTTGACTTCTTTTAATCTTGTTAGTCTTTTGCTTTGACATTTGAGTTGAAGCCGTGGTACAAATTTAATTGGCAGGTTGAGCTGGTGGTGACCGGATATTAATGGTATGATTTTTTATTTTTTATTTTGGGAAATTAAAAGATTGGACTCTAAGGTTCTGAACCAACTGATAGGGAATATTATTCCTCGAAAACCTACGAGGTTGGCACATATATCTGGATTTCGATTTCTGGACTTATGCCGGGACTGTAATGTACTGAAAATTCGCGTGTAGAGCACATGCATGACGATAATGTAGGTTTGCTACTAACATGAGTAGAAAGTGGGATTCGAACTTAGGTGAGAAGCATAGATTGAGACCCTAAGAATGCTGAACCAACTCATGGTGAATAGTAATGTGGTAATTGACCGGCGGGGTGGTGCTGTAGAAAGAAAAAAAGGAAAGAAATTGAAAATATAAAAGAGTATGGAGGAATCTTCCTCCTACCCCCTATATAGTAACAATCAATCGTCTCTAAATATTTTTAGTGACTTTTATTTAGTGATGCTAAAAAAGTATTGCTAATAATTGTCGCTGATAGTGTTAGAAAAAAAGCCACTAGAAATAGTTAGCGATTGTTAATTGTCGTTATTCACGGGATTAGAGGAAGATTCCTACAATTTGGGTAGGAGCCAAAGTTTGTTCCGAACTAAATATACAAGCTGAAGGGGCTAAATGAGACTCTAATGCTTTTAGCTTTTTTTTTTAGTGACAGATAGGAATCTAGTTAAAGAGAGAGGTGGATTTACCTTCGCAGTAAAATAATACAAAATGCTTAATGGTATCTTTTTTTCTCTTTAGAGAAACATTGGGTGAGAGCGAAGATTTTGCCCGTTAAGGGTCATGTGTCTCGCACCTAACCATTTAATGGGGCTCTTAGTAACTCCAGTGAATTGATTGGTCAAATAAACAAGGCCAGTGATCAAAAGAACACAAATCAAAATTTTAGTGTTTGACGGGTTTTTATTTTCAGTTTTTTCTCTAGTTTTGTAAACTACAAAAAAAATCCGTTTGACAGATAGTTTTCATTTTTTTTCTTTCAGTTTTGAAAATCAGTTTTTAATACGGGGCTTTTTTTAAAACTCCATTTTAGAGTTTTTGGTTTCTAGTTTTAGTGTTTGTTTTGAGATCCAACTTTAAAACTTTATTAGAAACAAAAAAATGAACATCACTTTAACAAACCCCCCATCACACACAGAGCATCGCCACGACCACCAAACCTGTCGCCATCACCATGACCCACCACCATTGCCATTTTCACCATCACCACACACCATCGCTAGCCATTACCCTTGACAATCATAACCACTGCCAACATCCCACCACGACCCAGCATCGCCGATCGCACACATCTACAACCACCATCAAGTTCAGTGCTGCCACCCCACCACCGTTGCCACTCACATTCCTACCCGTCGTCGCTACCGCACCATCGCAAATCTGTTCTACCCGACAATCACCGTTACAGATCTGCTCCACCCAACCGTCGTCACTTAAATCAGACATTGCAGCCATCGTCGTCACCTATCCCATGCTCGCAAGCTTTGGTAATCACACCCAATGTGGTGGTGGTGTTATGATTTAACTTGATATGGGGTGATGTGTGGGTATGATTTGATAAAGGCGGGTGGTAGTGGTGGTGATTGTGCTACGAGTTTGGTGGTAGTGTTGATTGGCGGTGGATGTGACTGGAGGGTTTTGTTGAAGAAGAAGATAATATTTAAGAAAAAAAAGAAAAAAAGAATTAGGAAAGAAAACTCAAAATAAAAACTGTTTTACCAAAAATTCACCAAAAAAATTAGTGTCTAGTCAATTATTCAACGCCGTAAAAAATACGGGTCAAGATGCGGACTTGAGGCCAAGCAAAAGAACGAGCTCGAACCAAAGTTAAATTTGAAGAACCAGTCCAAATAAAATTATGCGGTCCAACCCATGGTCTGGTTACCAGAAAAGTCAAATTTGACTAAAATCATTCCCAAAATTAAATGGAGATAAATATCCATTTAATTAAGGAGATCAGATAATTAAGGGGACAAAAATCTCCTTAATTACAAAATCAAAGCCCAAATTATGGGATTTCCAAAAATAAGCTTACCACCTTGCCTATAAATAGAGGGCTTGAGGTAGAGAAGAAATGACACACATGGTCTTCGCGATCAAAGCCTAAGCTCCGCCGAAACGCTGTCGTCTCACAGGTTGTGCTTCATTTGAAGAACAATACGCACTAACGCAGTGCCGTTCTTCAATTGAGCACTTCCAAGTCACGAAGATCGGTTTCTATTTCGCCTCAAATTGAAGAGGAATTTGCCTTCAACATCAGTAATTTCACAAGTCAAGATTCGCCACACTTGTTCGGGATAAAGCCTTGAAGCCCTCGATCAAGCATTATTTCGACAATCTTTCAAAGATTGAAGAAGCCAAATCCATATTCCAGGATCAAGCTATTTCAGCCTTTGGATCGTGAACAAACCGGAGATCGAATCAGAGGATTTACATTCGTTTTATGTAAAAATCACAGAGTGGTGTAACCTTATTACATAAAATCTTTAAATTGAATTTTTGTACAATTATTTTTTGTCTTGCAGTTTAGACACGAAATTTGTGTGTACAAATTTGGCACGCCCGGCGGGAATACTCTGCCTCTCATCTCCTTCTCCATAAGTAGATAATCAAAGCCTACACTACACGACAATGGCGTCAAATACTTTTGAGCATCATTTCAATTTGTTGGTTATGATGACTAGTGCCATTTCACTTGAAGAGCAACTGGCCGCTATGTCTCGTGCAATTGTAAAAAACTGGAGCCTAGGCGCAAGGCGCAAGGCGCACGAAGCAAGGCGCAATATTAAAAAATATAAAAATAAATAAATAAAAGTGCATTAAATAAAAAAATTAAGTAAAAAAAATTTAGAACATGACAATTAACAAACTTCTAAAAATTAGAGAAAGTTTCAAATACCAACATTCTAATTTAACAAGCTTCTAACAATAAAAATAAATTCTGCTTTTAAAAATTAGATCGATCTCAATGGGAATGGGCATAATATAGGGATTAAAAATTCAAATCTTTTCTCAAGATTGAGCTTTGGCCTTATGAACAATATAAAGTGAAGCTAACAAATCAGTTAGGTCTCCTAATTTAGCCATGTGTACTCTTTCTTCAACAGCTTTCACAGAAAGGTTAACGTAGTTGGTGAGCAATTAGCGATAAAAAGTGTTTTATCGCTAACAAATTAGTTAGGTTTTATATTTTAGTCAAGTGTTTTGACTTGGTAAAGATAAAAAGGGTAAAATACTAAAAGAGAAATCAACGGACCACGTGAAACCAAATCGAACGGTTACACACTAGTGCGCCTATTTGCCTTGCCTAGGCCTAGAGGCGCGCTTTGTGCGCCTAACTAAATAACACTGGTCTCGTGCAATTGAAAAACTGATAAAGACAGTAGAGGAAAAAGATATTCAGATTGCAAACTTGATGAACAAGTTGGAATCGAAGAAAAGTGAAGAATCAGAGTCAGGTGATATGGATGACGCGGACGAGGCTCTCAAGCAAGCTGATACCAACGAGCATCCAGATGCATCCACCTCCGGTGGATATAAAAACAAAGAGAGTAAGTCCATCTTTGCCACTTCTCTATCTGTCCAGCAGCTACAAGACATGATAACAAGCACAATCAGGGCCCAATACGGAGGACCTTCTCGCGACACTCTCATGTACTTAAAGCCTTATACAAAGAGGATCAACAACATGAGGATGTCAATAGGGTATCAACCGCCTAAATTCTAACAGTTTGATGGGAAGGGCAATCCAAGGCAACACGTCGCCCATTTCATTGAGACTTGCAACAATGCTGGAATGAAAGGGGATCTCCTCGTGAAGCTGTTCGTCTGATCTCTCACAAGGAACACCTTTGATTGGTATACTGACTTGGAGCCCGAGTCGATAGACTGTTGGAAAAAAATGGAGCGCAAGTTCCAGAATCATTTCTACAGCACCCGCTGTTCGGTGAGCATGATGGAACTTACAAACACCAAGCAAGGAAAATAGGAGCCTGTAGTGGATTACATCAACAGGTGGCGAGCTTTGAGCTTGGACTATATTGAAAGACCGTCTGAAGCCTCTGCCGTAGAAATGTGTATGCAAGGCATGCACTGGGAGCTCCTATACATTTTACAAGGTAACAAACCTTGTACCTTTGAGGAGCTGGCAACACAAGGCCACAATATGGAGATCACCATAACAAGTCACGGTGGAAGTAATCCACCAATAGGTGACCCCCGTGAAGACACTAGAAAAGCGAGATGGCGGTGGGGTTCAAAAGCAACCACAGAAGATTCAATGGTTGTCACAGCAACTCCATTAAAGACCTCCAATAAACATAAAAAAGAGAAACAATACAAGAAGGAAAATCAGCCTCAAGGAAGAGAAAGACAACAACCAAAGTTCAAAGAGTTAGAACAAAAAGTCTATCCCTTCTCAGACTCGAAAGTACCGGGGATACTAAACTTCTTACTATAACATAAGCTTATTGATCTCCCTAAGATGAAACGCATGGAAGAGGCGGGGCAGGTTAACGAGCCAAGATACTGCAAGTACCACCAGCTCATCAGTCATCCGACTGAAAAGTGCTTCACACTCAAGGAGGTGATTATGGACTTGTCTAAAAAAGGCAAAATCCATCTAGATGACGAGCAAGTTGAAGAATCAAACAACACTTTGGTTATCTTTGGGGCTGTAGTCTCTTCAGCTTCTTGTTAGCGGCAAGGAAACAAATCTCATAAGGCCTCCATGCTAGGGGCATCCAAAGCTTGAAAGATCCCCGAAAAGACTCAGCATTCCTTTAAATCCCCTCGAAATGTAAAGAGGTCAAGCCTTCATAAGGGACGCACTAAAATCATAGCCAAGATCAAGCTCTATGACCCTTGGATATTAAAAAAAATAAAAGAAAAAAAATCCAAGTTATGTTGTCTTCATCCGATCAAGCTTCAAGCCCGGATTCAGAAGTCAACGTCACATTGTCTGGTTAAAGATCAAGTGCTGAAGCCCTTCAACTAGCTACAAGTCGTTTTCATCTGATCAAGCTTCAAGCCCAAATTTGAAGATTAACGTCGCATCATCTGGTTGAAGATCAAGCGCTAAAGCCCTTCAACTAGCTACAAGTCTTCTTCATCCGATCAAGCTTCAAGCCTAGATTTGAAGGTCAACGTCGCATCGTCTGGTTGAAGATCAAGCTCCGAAGCCCTTTAACTAGCTACTAGTCTTTTTCATCCGATCAAGCTTTAAGCCCGGATTTGAAGGTCAAAGTCATGTCATCTGGTTGAAGATTAAGCTCTGAAGCCCTTCAACTAGCTACAAGTCGTCTTCATCTGATCAAGCTTCAAGCCCGGATTTGAAGGTCAAAGTCGTATCATCTTGTTGGAGATCAAGCACTGAAGCCCTTCAACTAGCTGCAAGTCGTCTTCATCCGACCAAGCTTCAAGCCCAAATTCGAAGGTTTTCGTCACATCGTCTGGCTGAAGATCAAGCTCTGAAGCCCTTCAACTAGCTGTAATTCGTCTTCATCCGACCAAGATTCAAGCCCAGATTCGAAGGTCAACGTCGCATTGTCTGGTTGAAGATAAAGCTATGAAGCCCTTTAACTAGCTACAAATAGTCTTCATTCGATCAAGCTCGATGCCCAAAGTGAAGACCGGAATCAAAGATGAAAGCTCCTCGGCATGAGCCTAAACTGCAAGATCAAAGCTGCACACTTAACGCTCCTCAGCATGAGCTTAAACTGCACGAACAACGCTCCTCAGCACGAGCCTAAACTGCAATATCAATGCTCCTGGCTAGCACGAGCTAAAACTGTGAACGGCCCAATAAAAAAAAAGGATATATATATATATATATATATATATATATATATATATATATATATATATATATATATTATGCGATGGTTTAAAGGAACATGCTGGGTGACTAAAAATGACAATGATAAGAGCACAAGAAAAAGTAGATAATGCAAGTAAGATTCATGAGCGGGACGCATCAAATGCACTTCTGGAGCTAGCTGGTGGAGTGATGCTATAATCACGATCATAATGCTGGTCGACAGAGGACTCGCACATGACGAAAAGTCAACGTGCGAGACGTGTCGAGCACATTTCTTGAACTAGCTGACGGAGTGATGCCACAATCACGATCATAATGCTGGTCGACAGAAGACTCGCACATGAGGAAAAGTCAACGTGCGAGACGTGTCGAGTGCATTTCTGGAACTAGCTGATAGAGTGATGCTACAGTCACGATCATAATGCTGGACTCGCACATGAGGGAAAGTCAACGTGCGAGATGTGTCGAGCGCATTTCTGTGGGCCAGTCAAAGGAGCCTCGCTGCTGTCACATCCATTAGGTTGACAAATGACCTGCACACATGAAAAGTCGAAATGCAATGTCAACCGAAGAGAACGCAAAAGAAGGCAAGACCCACTGCATGTCTTGTTGAGCACGCTTTCAATTCAGTCAAGTGCAGAGCTATCATGATCGAGTCAAAAATGCCGGTCAACGAAGGACCTTGCGTACGAGGGAACGTCTAAACGCAAATTTACTAAGCGGGTGTTCGTAGCAATCTTGTCACGTGGCATATTGTAGTAAAAGATTTGGCACAAAAATGTTTACTTGAAAAAAAAAAAAAGTGCGAGAGTCGTTGTCATTGCTTGTGTAATGTACATGAGTAAAAAAAATTAAATTAGAGGATACTTCTTTTAGTTTTACAAGAAAGAAATTGAAAAAGAAAAAAGGAATGGTGGGGGTTCAGAATGTTCAAGGAGAAACAAACAAAGAAGAAAAAAAAATAAAGAGTAGAAAAGTCAAAGACAGGAAGGAAAAAAAAAAGAAACCAAAGGAGAAAAGGACAAGGAGATTAGAAAGAGAAGAAGTGGGCGTAGAGCCTAATGGAAAAGAAAACAAAAGAAGACCAAAGAAAAAGAAGACAGAAGAAGAGAATGAAGAAACAGAGGGAGATGAAGAGAAGAAACAAAATCACAAAGAAACAGAAGAGAAACAGAAATGGAGGCTCCAGACAACGCCGCCAACAATCACAACAAGCACCGACCAACAATCGCAACAAGCACCGGTAGAGGCATTAGGGAAGATCAGCGACGGCCCGAAAGACGTCAAGGTGGAACGCCGGCAGCAGCATCGGCAATGGCCGACGGCAACCACGGTAAAGGACGTCGACGCAGGTTCCTTTCTCCGGTCACCAGATCAGCCGCTGAACACCGTGCGCTGGCCACGCCCGCTACGGTCAGCCACCAAAAGCTCCACCGGCTATCTCTCCTTCGACCACTTCACCGCCACCACTATAAGAAAATAGATTTTTAGTGACAGAATTAGGGTCCGTCACTAAAATTCTGTTACCTAAACTAACCAAAGAAAACAGGTTTTTAGGGATGGAATTTGGTTCCGTCACTAAAATTTCGTCACCTAAAAGGCTTTTAGTGACGGAATTTGTTCCGTCACTAAAATTCCGTCACCTAAAGTTAATAATTCTAATTTTGATTATTATTATTTTTTTTGAGTTTTGGAGAAAACTCCCGAATGTATAATTTAGGACTTTTTTTTTCTTTTCATTTCCCTTCGTCTCTCTGAGCTCTCTTGCCGGTGATGGTATGGCATCACCGGCAACAAAAATGGTGGTGAGGACAGTCTATTGATGGTAATGATGGTGGTATTAGAGCGTCAGTAGTGATAGTATATGTGACGGTATTGAAAGTGCCGACAGGAATGACGTTGATGATAACAGTGGTATAGGGTGGCGGCGACAACAGTTAGACAATAGCAGTTTGTGGTGGCAGCTATAGATGTGATGATTATGTTTTTCATGGTGGTAATGTAGCACCCCCGTGATAGCATTAGTTACTGTGCCGGTGGTGGTGGCAATGTGTGGTGGTGTGGTGACGTTAGTAGTGTGGAGACGGTGGTGAGTGTGTGCAGTGGTTGTGAGTGTGATGGTAACATTGGTGATAGCGGTAATGGTGGTACTGGTGCTGGTAGCGACGATATAAATGGTATAGCGGCAATGAAGATGGTGGTGCTGGTAATGGTAATGGTACTGGTGGGTTCATATGTTTTAGATACTAAAGAAAGTGTAAAATGGAAAGAATAATTACTTTTCAATTCTAGTCGAAATCCCGCGAAATCGAACTATTTTTCTCCGAATTTTATAGTAACAAATTCAGCCAAATCCTATAAAATCCAATTCTAACTCTCTCTTTTGTTTGAAAATTCCAAATAAGTAAAAATGGGTATTTAAAATTGAATTCCATCAATTATGTGGTTCCCTCTTGAGACTGATTATTAAAAGTAGATTTTAATTTAAATATTAATTAAAATTTAAAATTAGATTAATCTACTTTAAAGAAAAATTAGTTCATTTCTTGGCAAATGTAGTTCCAAACTAGGTTAAAGTTAAAAAAAAATTGTCTCAACTATGGCAAAATAACTATAGAGGACACTTTAGTAATTGAATTTCTGATATGCATTTAGTTAAGTATCCAAAAGTCAAACCTAGTAATCAGTTAAAGGATATAGGATAAATTTTGTGAAAAATATAGGGATATTATGATAAATTAAAAAGTCAAACTTAATTATGAGAAAAGTGATTATCTCATAATTCTCACTTTTTAAGATTACGAATTGAGTCAGTTATTAACTTTCTGAGACATATTAAATCTCTTAATATTTTTTTTTTATCAAACCCCCATGTTCTTGATTTAATCCAAAACAAATCAGGTTTGACCATCCTAAAGTTAATTTCAAATAGACTCTTAACGCCTCAATTTTTGGTTTACACTTTATATATTATATACGCGAAACCTGGACTTAATTGGGCGACCTCAAGCTGATAAGCAAGCCCGTATACCCCAGTTTTTCTTTTTCAGTTTGTCCCACACTCCCATCCCATGGGCTAGTCCGAGGCACGATCCAAATCATCCATTCAATTCAATAAATGTCCTCAAGCCTTTTGGTTTCCACGATATTAAACACAAGAAGCGTCTATTAAAAAAGTCCAAATTTAAAAACTGATTTACAATATTGAAGGGGAAAAAAAATAAAAACTGTCCGTCAAACGCATTTTTTCTCTAGTTTACAAAATTGAAAAATAAAAACTAAAATAAAAAACTGTATCAAATGCTACCTTAATTTTTCTCATGTTTTTGTTTTAGATCGAATCAGAAGCTCTTAGACAATAGCTTCCGCAAGAGTACCGCTTGATGCGCTTGTTAACATATTTTCCCGACGATTTTTAAAGTCGGACTCGAAATGGCCTGGGTCGGTCTTGGTTTGGTTTACGTGCTCATAACAGTCTCCATCTGTTAGCTAGTCACAGAGCCCATGACGAGTTCTCTCTCTAAGAAGCTTAAAATAATTTTCTCAAACTTTCAATTGGGACTAGAGAGTGTTACATATCTCAAACACTCAAAGTTTACAAATCTTATTTACCCTAGTAGAGAAGGCAAGTCTAACATACGCGTATATGGGCACTATATATAGCTTATCCAAACATATTTTGTCACAAACTTGAGGGCTAGTGATAAAACTAAATTTTATAGCGTCTCTGATGAGAGTTGTGAATGTGTCAATGCAATCACTCTTCTTATAAAAATTACTTTTTTTTACCAACCCGTAAGAAAGATGATGGTTAAGATGTATCATACGTTTCGAATTTGAATTATTTTAGTATCTAAAGAAGTGTCTCTTATCTTTTTTCTTTAACTCTTTTTTTGAATAAGATAGCGACAAATTGACTCGTCAATGTTATATATTGATCCCAGGTCATCGGCGCAAGTGTATTGGTCACAAAAATTGATTGAGGGGGCCATTAATTTTCATTTAAGTTTTTGGGTGGGGTCAAAAAATTCAACTTTTTTTTTTTTTTCAATTCAACTTATTTCAGCACGAGTACAGAAAAGCAAGGGCGAAAATTAATCAACCCATGAAGAAAGAAAACAGGGAGAAAAGAAATTTGTTCCGAGGCACCACACCTGCAAGTCCTAGGAAACATGACTGATAGGGAACCTTTTGTAGACAATCAGCTACAGTCAATGAACTAAAACTAGTTGTGCATTGTGTCATCTTTGAACATTCAAAAGGTAAACGCAATTAGAATTAAGATAACATAAACTAATGACAAGAGCAGCGCTTGATTAACATTTAATGATTTTGTTAATGACCAAGAAGGGGTCATATTTTTTTTGAGGTCAGCAGTTAAGATGTGATGTTTGGGTCTGAGATTGTACACTCTTCAAGAAGCAGCCAACTTTTTTTTTTTTTGGCTACGGTTAGAATTGTAATTTATATATTTAAATGAGTAATGGCAAAGTTTTATAGTAATATGACAACAAAGATGTGAGGCAATGACATTTCTGTGACCCTTCAAGTGCATATTCATGATGATCGTACTTTTCCCAAACAAAAGTTTGAGAGTAACTTAAGATAATTCTGCAAGCGAGTAGTTCTGAGGTGAAGAATCCTGATATGAGGTTTTTCATGCCTCCCTTTAATTCTTTTTTTTTTTTTTTAAGTTCTAAAACTCAATTTAAATGAGTTTTTAGCTATAAGTTATTTGAGAAGGCGATTGATATTATAAAGGAAAACATTATCCTGATAACTTCGGTATGAATGTCTATTTTCATACCATATGAAGCTTTTCCAGACCCTCATTCGTTGTTAACTGATTTAAACTTTTGTTGTTATTATACTTTTTAGCAACAAAAAGATGATATAAAATAACATATATAGCGTGAATTAGACGTTTTCAGTAGTACAAAAGACACATTATCTCAAGATTTTGACCGGCGCCATTGAGAAAGCTAAAAGACTTAAGCTACGTTTTCTGCCTTATTATAATGTTCAATCACTACTAGTACATTACATTCATCGGAGTTGGTAAACATTTCAACATAATATGTAACCTACCAAAATAATTATATATATACACAAACTGATAAAATGACAGGGTCTGTTTGAAATAACTTCCAGTTTTGGTTTTCTGTTTTACAAAAAATAAAAATCAAGACCAATTTAGTTTCTATTTTTTACAAAAATAAATCAGTGTTTGATTACCCAATATTTATTTTGAGTTTTTTTTGAGTGTTTGATTACTCAGTTTTTATTTTGAATTTTTTTCTTTGGTGGTGGTTGCGGTGGATGTGGCAGTGGGGGGCAGCGGTGGTCGACTAGTGGCAGTGGCGGTGGGCAGTGGCGAGGAGCAGTGGCGGGTGGTGGTTTGGGGGGGGGGGGGGGAGGAATGATTCCAAAACTCCAAAATGAAATTTAAAAAAAACAGTCATGTTTTAAAAACTGGTTTTCAAAAGTGAAAAAAAAGAAATAAAATGAAAACTGTGTGTCAAGTGCATTTTTTTTCCTCCAGTTTACAAAATTGAAAAAAAAAATTGGAAACGAAATAGATTTCAAACGCTACCTAAGTAAGTTGCCAAATGTAATTAATTTTTATCGTTTACACTGTCTATATTGGCGGCCCAGATCCCCTTTAATTTTTAGGTGAACATCGCAGTCTGTGTCATATGGAGAGAACGTCCATCGCGCTATGTGACGGACGGTAATTTACTGCTTATGCGGATGTCTATTTCATAACGGGATGGATGATGAGAGAAATGTTAAAAATAATAATAATAATCTCATCCGTCTACTCACGATAAATGAACGATTATATACATCAAGACAACGCAGTTAAAGAATAAGTTTCATGTATATCCGCTAACGCACACACTAATCCTTTATTGAGGGGTACAACAAGGAATAGATTCCAGTTCTCGACAAATTAAAGTGTATATGGTCGGAGCCATATACGCGTATGCTGACATACGGTCTACGGTGTGTATTTCTCATTTGTTTTCACTTTCACAAACCAATTACACCGGTGTGAGTCTTTTGACCACGTAGCAGAAAAGTCAAAGTAGGAATAAATTTATTACACCAAAATTCGTGTACAGAGTTTAGTTTAATCAAATACGAGGTACTTGCTTCCAGATTATGGGGCTTGGGCCGCAAGTAATCGCTGTAGCACTTGGCACCGGCAGCAAAAGGTCTCCGGTAAGGCGGCTAAAGCTAAAAATTGTACACGTGGCATGTTTTTTTTTTTAAATTACTTGGCTCACATTTTGAAGTTAAAAAATTAGGATTAAAATGTTGAAAAATCTAACTCTACAGTTGTTAATACACGCGTCATCGACGTAGACATTATGATACTTGGTTCAAATTTCTATTTTTCAATTGTTACTGCAATTATGGTATTTTTTCTTTTGATAGAAATTCTAAGGCAATATTTGTTTACAAGTCAGCATTACAAGTCATTTTTCATTGCTCGGATAGCTAAGAAGACGAATTATCCTCTGGCGCATCAGGAAAGTAGCATCGCTATTCTTCTAACTTGGTTTGCATATCAATATCATCATTCTCCTGTTTAACTTTTAAAAAATAGTCATTTTTTGTTGCACAATAAAATCCAAACGAGATGAAATATTTTATTAGGCTTTCTTGTACATAACCATCCAGAGGCAGTGTTGGGATTCATCGTGATTAGTTCGAGTTATTTCATCTAGTCAAATTCAAAATGTCACAAAAAAGAAAAACAAAAGCTCAAATTTCAGAGAGGACATTTTCTTTTTCTCCTTTTTTACTTTGTCCTTCCGTCAACCAATTTATTTCCTGAAAAGGAGAGAATTAGAATTCCTCCTGTTACAGTTGGTCTCTAAAAGGTATGTGGTAAATTATAATTCTAGTCTTTAAATTTGGAGGAAGTGTTTAAATGATACTTGCCTTTCGATTTGTTTCAAATTTGTCCTTCATCTTGACTTTCGTTAATAAGATGGTCCTTCCGGTTGAATGATCACATGCCAAACATGTCTATTTTAAGAGACAAAAGCGGAAAAAACCGAATGGAGAGTTACACTTTTGGTCCTTTAACGTTGGTGATATATGTTTAAATGGTTTTCGTCCTTTAATTTTGATTCAAATTCGTTCTTTATCTTGACTACATTTAGCAAAAAAATCCTTGTATCCACTGAAAGCTCGTAAATTGTTAGATGATAAACATGTGATTCATTTTAAGAGAACAATATCCTTTAAATTGTTGGATCGTTGGAATCCCTAAAATTACCGACACATTATTCTCGAGGTTGTGGAATTAGTGCAGTATTCCTCCTTTACCTCTGTGGAACACCGACTTATCTCATCGATTTCAACAACCTCTAAAATAATTCACCAGAACATTGCAAGGAATCCTACAATCCACAGAAAGACAACCCCCCCCCCCCCCCCCACAAACCCAACCCAACTTGTATCCCATTATTGGCAAGTTTTCGAGTGAGTTCATTTTCCCGACGAATTTGTATTATGCCAAGAACTTTTTGTGACCAATTTGCTGTAACAAACCGTGGTAGTAACGGGTTTGGAGCGGTGACAGATGATATGCACGGCATTTTTCCTTGTCGTTAGTTTTGAGTTCAATGCATGTGCATGGATTATATAAGATAAATCATGAATTACTGTAATGATGAAATAATGGATAAAAGTGATGAGTCAAAAAAATAAGTTGACTAATCTAATAAAGTGACCCATGAATGAGCCGTATAAATAACTCAAGCAATAGCCTCACGTTTGTTCTTCACTAATCAAAATGACATTTTTGTACTTTAAACTGGTCATATTTTTCTCATTTGACAACTTAACGAATTTTCGGTGAATGCAAAGACCATCTTAGTATTGATAGTCGTGATGAAAAACATACTTGGAACAGATCAAAGAATGATGATCATTTAAATTCAAGGATCAAAAGTGTAATTAAACACTTAGATTTTTATGTTTTGCTGTTAAAATTGCCAGGTGTTACGCAAGTGACCACGTAACTGGCTGGAAGCACCATCTTTTAATGGAGGTTGAGATAAAGAATATATTTAAAATAAATTGAAAACACTAGATCCATTTACACATCTATCCCAAATTTAAGGGCCAAAATCGTAATTTATCCAAAAGAATAAACCACATAATGCACTACAATTTTCACATTTCTTAACAGACGAAATTGAGTCTTCATTAGGCTATATACCCTCTAACGTCAGTCAAAAAGAAGAAACCTGAAAAATGACCGGCCGGCGACGGGCACTAGCACGTCGAACCTTTGACTGAGACGTCCACGGAGTCCCCAGCCTAAAGTTCGACGAAAGTTCCCGACCATCGAAAAGATAAGTCTCCCTTTCGTCCTCACCCCCCTCTCTCTCGTCCTTTAAAGACCACCATCGCCCCTCTTGTACAAGCTTCATTGCTCTCTCCATCATCCCTCCATTTATCCTCCACTAGGCCCTCCTCTTTCTCACTTCCATCGCCAGGTACGCACAAAAACAAGACCCCCCTTATTTTAATCGCCCCAAGTTTTTCCCCCGTTATTGATTTTATGGTACTTTACCTGATTTAAGTTGATTTGACTTGATTCTGGTGCTTGTATACCTAAAAAGATTGTTTTTTCTGGGTTCTCTTTTTTCTTACTCGTACTTGCGGTTTATAAGCCTGATTTTGCGACTCTCTGGGGTTTCTTTATTGGGTAATGTCTCTTGGTTTCCTGCTTTAATACGTCTACCATGCTCTATTACTTTCTTTTTAAGTGATATGGGTTTCAATCGATGCTGAAATAGATTAGTGATGCTCATTCCTTTAATTAGGGATTCGCACTTCTATTATGTTTCTGGGTTAAAAATGGTGAATTTGGTTGTCAATTAGGTTTCATCTCTATGTGTATCGTCTTTATCAGGTTTATATTCTATCGTAAAGTGAAAAAGCTTGGTCGGTTGCTGTGATTAGATTAATTGGTGTTTCAGTCTTGTTGAGGGTTTTGAATTGTGGGTTTGACTTGGTATAGGGTCTTCTGAGGCATAGATGGTTATGGACCCGCGTTTCAATGATTTCTCGGAATCGATGAGCGGTTTCAAGTTTGATGATGAGTCTGCAGTCATTGCAAATGGATTCAAATTTAAGGATGAGATGGTGGATCTCAGTTTCATGAATAATCCTCCCCATCCACCGGATCCTGACCTTGGCAATTTTGTTCCGTCCTTCGCCGCGAGCTCTGAAGTGGACTTTCATGCGGATTCCCCCGATGACTTTTCGGATACTGTTTTTAAGTACCTAAACCAGATACTCATGGAAGAGAACATGGAGGAGAAGCCCAGCATGTTCCACGATCCTTTGACTCTGCAAGCTGCTGAGAAATCTTTCTATGAAGTTCTTGGTGAGAAATACCCTCCTTCACCCTTTCGGCCCTCGAGTTACGTTGACCAAAGTGTTGATAGCGCGGAAGAGAATTTCTTTGGAAGTTCGAGTGAGTACAGTACAAACAGTAGCACAAGTGCTAACCACTCAACTGATCCTCAGTGGTTTGGTGATTCCATATCTAAATCGTCAGTTGTTCATTCTCAACCTTTGGATTACCCTTCCCAGTCATCTTCGCAGATTAGTTCGCAATGGTCATTTGCTTCTGTAAATGGCTTCGGTAATAATGTTTACAGTCCTGTGGATTCTTCTGCGAGCACCCATTTGGCTTCAAATATATTTAGTGACAAAGAGTCTATCTTGCAGTTCAAAAGAGGAATGGAAGAAGCTAGCAAGTTCCTTCCTAGTGCTAGTCAATTAGTTATTGATTTGGATAATTACACATTGCCACCAAAGTCAGAAGAAGGTGCGCTGGGGGTTGTAGTCAAGGTAGAGAAGGATGAGAGGAATACCTCACCTAATGGCTCTAGGGGAAGGAAGCATCATTTTCAGCCAGATAGTGATTTTGAAGAGGGGAGAAGTAGCAAGCAGTCCGCAGTTTATGTGGAAGAGGCTGAGTTGTCGGAGATGTTTGATAGAGTTTTACTCTTTACGAATGCAAAAGGCGAGCCTGTATTGTTCTGTGAAGAGCAAATGCCTAGTGAAGCTGGCAAAACTTTGCAGCAGGATGGGCAAGCTCCTGTATCTAATGGCATAAAGACTCGTGCTAAGAAAGAGGGTAATAAAAGCGAAGCGGTGGATCTGAGGACACTTCTAATTAGCTGTGCACAATCTGTGGCTGCTGATGATCGCAGGACAGCAAATGAACAATTAAAGCAAATTAGGCAGCACTCTTCTGATACTGGGGATGCCTCTCAGAGGCTGGCATATATCTTTGCCAATGGCCTTGAGGCACGCTTAGCTGGCACTGGTACCCAGATTTATGCTGCCTTAGCTTCCAAGAAGATCTCTGCAGCTGAGAAGTTGAAAGCGTATCAGGTTTACCTTTCAGCCTGCCCATTCAAGAGGATAGCAATTTTCCTTGCAAACAAGATGATTATGCGAGCAATCTCTACAGGTAGAACGCTTCATATTATAGATTTCGGCATCCAGTATGGTTTCCAGTGGCCCATCCTTATCCAGCATCTTTCAGCCTTACCTGATGGGCCACCCAAGCTTCGAATTACTGGTATAGAGCTCCCACAAGCTGGTTTCCGGCCAGCAGAACAGGTAGAGGAGACAGGGCGGCGCTTGGCGAGTTACTGTGAGCGTTTTAATGTTCCTTTTGAGTACCATGCCATAGCAACACAAAAGTGGGAGACAATTAAGATCGAGGACCTCAACATCAAGAGGGATGAGGTACTGGCTGTGAACACTTTGTTTTGCTTCCAGAACCTCCTTGATGAGACAGTTGTGGAGAACAGTCCACGGGATGCTGTTCTAAAATTGATCAGGAAGATGCAACCAAATATATTTGTCAATGCTGTTACTAATGGATCCTATAGTGCTCCCTTCTTCGTCACTCGATTCCGTGAAGCACTCTTCCACTACTCCGCACTCTTTGATATGTTTGATACCACTCTACCCAGAGAAGATAAGCAGAGGTTGCATTTTGAGAAAGAATTTTCAGGGCGTGAGGCAATGAATGTCATTGCATGCGAGGGCTTGGAGAGGGTTGAGAGGCCCGAGACTTACAAGCAGTGGCAGGTCCGCATAATGAGGGCTGGTTTTAGGCCCGTCCCGTTGGACCCAGAGCTTGTGAAGAAATTCAAGGGCAAGGTGAAAGAAGGGTACCACAAAGATTTTGTGCTTGACGAAGACGGCCATTGGATGTTGCAAGGGTGGAAGGGTCGGATTCTCTATGCTAGCTCCTGTTGGGTACCTACGTAGAAGTATTTACATTGCTTTAGGATTCTCTTCTGGAGGTGCACTTGCGAATGATATCTGAGAACATGATGTAAGGTATTTTTATCTTTATAGTTCAAAGCGCAAGCTCCGTTATTTTCGGTGACTCGATAAGATGTTGTATATGCTATGCTACACATGCGTGGGTTATTTTAGGAGAACCTAACATTGTAGGTTTCATTTTGTCAGATAATCTACTCCAGCACCTGGTACGGAAGATATGAACTGATTAGTAGGAGGATATCCAATATAATGTTTGTTCGTAGTGATGTACATTATCCTGGCACGCTAATGGATCTCCGGCTGAGCGGTACTGGTCGACATGTGAAGAATGACTGGAAGACATGGTTGGGTATACGGGAATGGAATTGCTTTGGCAGATGTGATTCTACTAAGAAGCCTTGTTGTGCTGACATGTTATTGGTTCACCATCACTGACTGTTAGGTTTCTTGTCGGGATCTTTTGATGATCAACCATAATTCTTTCACATGGTTTACCGTTAGCCTTGAGTTTTTCCTATTTCTGCTTCTTGCTTGTATTCATCTGAGGAGCTTGTAGCTGCGTGTTTACTTGGTCAGTATGTAATCAATGGAACTTTAATCTCAGGATATCAATATGAATTGATTTCCATGTAAACAGTGGCCAAAGGATCAGTTATCCAGAAAAAAAAATGATGCAATTCCTGTTGGAGGAGGCCTACTGTCCCCCACGTCTTACTACTTTGACATGTACGACCCCCCTCAATTTGTCTTCCAGACCAACACGCTTCTCATATGCTCTTGAACAAGCTCACCCATTGAGTACGGGAGTTTAGCCATTACGATGACAGCATTACTCAACATGTATTCTAATGTGAAATTTCAGAGGTGAATTCCTAACATAGAACAAAATATATGTTGATGACAACAATCTGTGCCCTCTTGGACAATCTGCGCCAATAACAACAATCCCTCAAGCTCGATTTAGTTCATTAGAGTGATGTTAGGCCAGAATGGTACGAGCGTCGGAAGAATTGGATGAACATGACACTTCAAGTGTTTGATTCGTCTTGAATTTATGCTGATATAGTAATTCTTTCATTTCCGTCGTAGAGATTCATCCCATTCTTCCTCTTTCATGGGATGAACTGAATCGCCAAAAGAATGAAATATCCGAGTGGCGCAAAATGCTTAGCGGAATATGAAAAATGGTCACCGACAAAACTTTATAAGGTTCATTTTGAGGTCCTTTTCTTCTAGAAAAGTGTCCAAATTTGTGGCTTATGAATCATCGGGTCCAGTTCAAAGATGGTCCTATTTTTTCACGTCACTAATCATCAAGCCTTCAAGAAGACTGTGTCAATTGTTGCAGCTAATCATTCCTTTGGGCAACACCCTCTCTCCCAGACTAGCAGACGGAGCCAAGTAAAGTTGAATTGATTGAGATTGTCACTAAAATAAATAGAATAATTCAGTCAGCTCCAGTTTCTTTCACATGAATACTAACAGTACCAATGCATTGATTCTGCTTTAAGCTAGATGTCTGATTTCACATTCAACCACTTTCTTATTTCCTATCTTCCTTTTGAAAGAACTAATCCCAATAAGTAAATTGGTCATGTCGGGGTGGCAGATCTTCAGAATCTAGCCCCAACTGAAGGTAATGCGAAGGAAGGTGCTCCATCCTAGAAAGCAAACTAATTAAGAAGGGACGAACCTAGTCATTCTTTTGATTTAGAGATTATTAAAGCACTCATCTCTGTCTGCTAATAAAGTATTAGCTCACCAAAATGCAATCATGGTTCTACTCAGAAAAGCCATCCTTGCTCTCTACCGATAATCTTGATCTATGTTAGTTACTGATTTCCCGTTCTTAAGCAAAAATAATTACAGAACGGTAACCGTAAGAGTCTTAGAGACAAAAACTGAACTTAAATAAATGTAAGTAACTCAAATATTACTTCCCAAAGAAGAAAAAACACTCTCTTTGAAATGGGTAGGATGAGAAATCTTTTACTTAAATAGCGTTTCAAAACCATTTGATTTTCAGTTTTTTCTCCAATTTTGTAAACTGGAGAACAAAACTCGTTTGATACACAATTTTCGTTTTTTTTCTTCAGTTTTAAAAATTAGTTTTTGAAAACTTCAATTTAAGAGTTTTGAATTTTCATGTTTAGTTTTTGTTTTGAGACCACCATCGCCGCTACCCTCCCACCGCCGGCCACCCCGCGGGCCACCGCCGCGCTAGAGGTGTCAAATGGGCCGGCCCAGCCCAAGCCCATCGGGCTTCCAGCAAAACCGGCTGGGGCTGGGCCAAGGGGGCTGCTAAAAGAGCAGGGCCGGGCCAGAATCTGGGGATATCTGGCCCGGTCCAAGCCCAGGCCCTAGGCCCAACATTTAGGGCCGGGCTTGGGCCGGGCCCGGGCCCAAAACTTTTTTTGTTTGCATTTTCTTGTTATGCAAATCAATAAAATTGAAAACAAACGTAATTTCTCATGGCATTTCTGCAATCTCCCACTCCATTGTATCTACAAACAGCCAACATGTCAATTTGACCCCAAGAAAAGAATGCAAACTAATAAAAATGACTCTAAAATCACATGTGATGGTCCCTTTGAAGGGTTGTATTTGCAGCATTGAAGAATAACCGGACTTTGAGAGAACAAGAGTCACAAGGTAGAACAACAGATGCTGGCAAAGCATTTCGTGACTGTAAGGAAATCGTACTCATGTCCCTTGACAATATAAATCCCATCTCGCCCAACTCCAGAGAGTCGATGGAGTAGTAATCACTACATCGACATTGGTACAAAAACTCCACGACATCACCAGTTTCTTCAACCGTCAGATCCTCAAAGGTGACATCTTCTGCGCCAATGGCATCCTGTCTCAACGCCCCCAGCTTGATATCATAAACTCCACGTGACTGTATATTGCCAAGGAGTTCCCAGGCCCTCTGAATCTCCAAAAACCGATCTCCTGTGCCGTGCTCTGGGTAAGACGTTTCAGCTGCCTTTTTCATCTTATCAGGATGGGAATTAAGGATAGCAGATCTGTAGCTTGTACGGATTTCTTCTAAGCATGCATCTTCCTTCACCCCGAGAATGTCATAGTGAGTTTTGAGGATTGAAGTGTCACCAGAAAGTATGGTTGCAAGCTATTTGTTGGCTTTTTTTTCACTGGGAACACAAAAGAGAATTTAATATATTGTCAGCATAATAGTGTTCAGGATAAAAACAGGAATGAAGATAAGAAAAGAACCAAGCAGAACTAAAATAATTTAGTAAATGTAAAAGTTACCATAATTTGTACAGACCTACCGATAACTGCTTCAGTTCGCTTATTTCTTTGTTGAAAATGCTTTAAGCCCCAAGGTTTTATTATCAGATCTCCCTAGGTTGAACTCTTAGGTCAGGGCCAAAAGAGGGCCAGGCCAAACTTGGGCCATTTTAGGGCCGGGCCTGTTTCTCAAAAAATTAGGCCTGACCCAAGCCCTAAGGGTTAGGGCCAGTTCGGGCCCAAAAAAGGGCCGGGCCGGGCCAACCTGCGGGCCGCCCGACCCATTTGACACCTCCATGCCACGCCCCACCACTACCACCGCAACCACCACTTAAAAAAAACTCAAAATAGAAACTGGATAATCAAATACCATTTGTTTTGATTTTTGTTTGTTTGAAAACTGAAACTAAAATTAAAAATGATGTCAAACACACCTTAGTGAGTCCAACAGTAAGAACCTTGTCTCATACTTCCATGGTTTCTTTATATCCAGAACCCAAACAATAATTGAAAAAAGATCAAGAGAAAAGGCCAGTCTGATGGCTTGTTAGAGACTCTGGTCCATTGACTGAGAGAGTGAATGAGCACTACATTTACAAGAAAACAAGAGAACGATAATGACATCCGCCGTGCTTGCCCATGCATGCACCCAATTCCAAACCAAAAGGGAAGTGGTGCGCATGCTTGAAGACTGGAGGTTGAAGGGACTTCTGGCGGCTCTAAGAAATGGACCAACTGGTTAGTGAGTTGCGGACCTTGTGGTCGATAACATAACACAAGGCATGAAGAGTTCTTTTTTTTTTTGACACAAATCGCTAAGCATAGGCTCCGTAACTGTAGATCAATCGAAGACAAAGGCGCTGCAGAAGCAAAAGCATCAATCGAAGCCGAGAAATTCATGTATCCCAAGTTTTTTATGCATGTCCCTTTTTAGCTTTACATTGTGGCCTGGGTTTGCCTTTTCCTTTCGTCTATTTGCTTTTATTTAGTACAAAATGGATGAGTAAATTTATTTTGTGTTTCCGGAGCTGAAGCTTTTATCATCTTGTGTTTTCAACTTCTACCGTGCCACTATTTCCATCAAGTTTACATGGTCTCCCGTCTGCTCCATACAACAACAATTACATATATCTCAGTCACTCGTTATTTATGGCTCATAAATTATTAATGATAACTTGGTCATTCTAGAGTGTATCTCACCTTCTTACGAGCCTTCTCAAACAACTCAAGTTAGGATCATGCTAAATGCTTGTTACAGCCTGCTGTTGAGGTCTAAAACATGCTCCAAAAGAAGAGAAGCCCCCCCCACCCAAGAATAAAAATCAATCTCAAATGTGTACGGAATATGAGGTAGTAACATGGAGACCATAAGGCACGGGGAGGGCTTATATCTGGGCTAACTTTTATACCATGTTAAATACTGGTATCTAACCCAAAAGTAAATTTAAGCAGATGAGAAACCTACCAGGTTTAACATCATGTATAGTCATTGTGGGATTTGACAATTATACACTTCAAACCAAACAAAGAAAACACACTTCAAGGAGAGATTAGAAACCAGTAAAAGGTAATTCTGAGATTCAATTTTCAAAGGAAAATTAGTTCGTATGTATGCACTGAACAATGGGCTGCCTTTCCCGAGACCATTATCAGCCAATCCTACAGCTTCGCTTATTGCCATCAGGAGCACCAGACAGCTCTTTTAGCACCTTTTGTCGGGGTGACAGTTTTTCTGTAGCCTCCACATATCGGTTTCTAATCAATTCGTGTACCAAGGTAACCCCCCCCCCCCCCCTCCGGCCCCCCCTGACCTGCACCTTTTGGTCTCGACTTTGGAAGCCCCTAATCCCAGAAAAAATTAAATTCTTCCTATGGCAATTTAGTCATCAACGCCTACCGCTCTTGCCAGAATTAATGAAACGACACTGCCCTGTCAGCATCCTCTGTCCTCTGTGTGTCTCAAGTCCGAAAACGCTGGAACATCTTTTTTTCGACTGCGTTCGTGTTCGGCCAATTTGGGAATCCTTTTCGGGAAACCTTACACCCCCTCAGCCACCGGTTCACTCTGCTTCTCGCTGGCTCTCTCATTGGCTGTTGCAACCAGCTTGTTCGCAGCCCTCGGTTCTCCGTACCTCCCTTAGGATTGTGTGTATCACAGTTATTCTCTGGTCCATCTGGCTAGCCTGCAATGCCCTGCTCTTTCGGGGGAAGCAACTTTGTGTTGGTTCGATTGTTGCTCAATATCGGGATCTTCTGTATACTATCGTCCATACCTCAGCCTTTCGGCATTCTTGTCGTAAGGCTAGCTTCGCAGTTCAGGATTACCTGAAGGCTATTGTGGACTGCTTTGAACACTTTTACCCCCCGCTGCACTCCATTTACTTTTCAGATACTTGTGCCTGCCCGCTGCCATCTTCGCATGTTTTTTGCTCTATTTCGGTAGTTGGTTCTCCCATAGATCAACAATTCGGGGTTGGTTTGGTGCTATTCAACAGAATGTGGTCGCCAATAGGTGCATTAGTTGACATTCTAACGGTCAGGGACGAATTTCACGCTTTTCAGTTAGCCTTGCAGCTTGGTCTGAACTGGGTTGTCAGGCTCTCGTATTTTCATCTTATCTTTCTATTTCCTGATATGCTCTTTTCTCGTGCAGTTGATGGCGAACCATAGGGACTGTTTGACTGCACCCAACATTTTATGTACAGTTCAGCCTAGCTGCAGAGGTTTGCACTCAGCGCTAGCCACCCGAGGAAAATCAGCTCCTTTACGACTTTCATCAGCTTTAGCGGCTTTTGTAAGTCGATCTGCCACTCCGGTTCAACAGGAATGGATAGTTGCTGCGCAGGGCATGCCACTTGCTAGACCCTTGTAGTGTTTTTGACTTCGTAGCTAGTATTCTTTTGACCTATGGATGGGGTTGTCATCCATTTTGTTGGGTGTTTCCTTGTCTGTGTACATTCGACTGTTCATATCTAGTATATATTGATCCTCCTCTTCTATCCAAAAAAAAAAACAATGGGCTGCCTATTACATGGAAGCAAATTGAAAAGGGGATGTCTAGGGCAATTTGTGATGGAGGGAATTGTCCATGGAATATTTTTGCATCAAGGACGTATAGGTGATACATTGCAAGTGAAATCATAAGACGAATAAGACATGTAGAAGACCTTCTAACAGCAATCTAGCGAAGTCATTATATATCTAATCAGCTTTGAAGTTTGCTTGGTTAGTTATCAAATATAGGGTCATGAATTGTCCGGTTCATGGATAGTTTTGAAACTTTGAGCCCCATACCGAACCGAACCAATTCCCGTTCTAGAGCTTTGAACCAGAATTTGGATTGACCGTCGGTGGTTCGATGAGCTTGAAGGAAATTGGTTTAGACATTTTGGTGCAAATTGAACTCATGCATCAAATATGATGTATGTCAAAACTTGCATACATACTAGGACTAGAATGACGTTCCTGATCTGGACCAGAACCTTGTAAAGCCACAGTGTTCTGCCCCTCTAGCTGACATTCTATGCATAATACAAGCACTTTCTCTAAATAACCTAAGACTATCTTGAAGGACTTGGCGTCAGTTTACACAGTTCAGAGGAACTGATTAGCTCAATTTAGTGGTGAACCATGATTCACTGATCGTAAGCAGCAACGAGAGTATAATCTTCATCCCTCCTCAAGAGGTTTCCAACAGGAGAGAGCATAGACAACTCGCCCCTTCCATCCCTGCAGCATCCAATGGCTGTCTTGGTCGACTAAGAAATCCTTGTGGTAGTGCAACTTCACCTTGGTGCTCATTTCCTTCACAATATCCGGATACAGCGCTTGTTGCCTGAAACCAGCCCTCATATTCCGGACTTGCCATTGCTTGTACGTCTCTGGCCTTTCAATCCTCGCCGTACCCTCACACGCAATCACATTCATAGCGTCCCTTGCAAAGACCTCTTGCTCAAATAACCTCCTCTCCGGATTTTCACGTGATATAGTAGCCTCAAACATGTCAAACAGTGCAGAGAAGTGAAAGAGCGCCTCCCGGAATCTTGTGGCGAAGAAGGGGGCATTGTACGTTCCATTAACAACTCCGTGAATGAACATGATGGGATTAATCCTCTTGATTAAGTTCAGCACATTGTCCCTTGGAGAGTTCACTTCAACTATCTCATCAGGCACATTCCCTAGCCTGTACAAACAGTTTACGACCACCATTTCATCTCTTTTAATCTCGAGTTCCTCTAATTGGATGCTATCCCACTTTTTCGCAATAGCTTTGAACTTAAATGGGACGTTGAATCTCTTGCAGTAATTTGCTAGGCGACGACCTGTCTCCTGAACCCTTTCAGCTGGCCGAAAACCTGGTTGAGGAAGATCAATTCCCGTAATACGAAGCTTTGGAGGCCCACCGGGTCTCAAAGAAAGACCTTGGATCAGGCAAGGCCATTGGAAGCCATACAGAATCCCGAAATCAATTATGTGAAGTTTTCTAGCACCCTCAGTTAGTTTCCCAATCGATTTGTTAGAAAAGATGTTTGACATCTTTCTGAACGGGCATGCTGTAACGTATACCTGATAAGCTTTTAAGATATCGGCAGCCGATTTCCTCCTGGTAGTAAAAGCAGTATACAATACTGTCCCGGTGCCAGCCAAGCGCGCTTCAATGGCATTGGCAAAGTAATACGCCAATCGTTCCATTGCATCACCATAAGGAGAAGAGTGTTGCCTAATCCGCTTGAGCAGTTCGTCAGCCCTCCTGGCATTGCTGCTTGTCACGGCTTGTGCACACTGAGTCAGGAGACTAGTGAAGTCCACCATTTCCTTTGTGCTGCCTTGTCTCTTACCCCGCGGCCTTCCGGCATTCGATCTTTTTGACTGTCCCTTAGGCTGCAACTTGTCGGTTGCTTTTGGGGCCTGCTCGTAAGGGCACAACTTGAACTCATTGTGCAAATCACGAGGGCAAAGCAACACCTCATCATACATCTCTGTACCCTCCGAATCATCAGTAGAACTTGCCAACTGCTTGTTACTCCGCCCTTCTTGTAAGTAATCATTGTCTTCTAGATAATGATGCTTCTTTTCCCTTGGTACATTTGGAGAATGGTCCCTCCCATTTTTCTCCACCCCTGCCACAATTTCCAAATTCTGTGTCTTTGGCTCGACATTGGATAACACATAGTCATCACTGTGGAGGTGGTGAGTTACTTCTTTTTGCTCAGCTAACTGGAAAACCAACTGGCCTTTGCTCAAAGAATCTAGATCCTGTAACGGACTCAAGGGAGAGTCCACTTGCCCAATAAAAGGCTCAATCCAATTGGACTCGACGAAATTGCGCACAGTAGTGAAGCTACTACTTTTGTGACTACTGGAAGTTCCAGCACAATCATCAGCTGGGCTTTCATAAAAAATTCCGTCAGTACCAAATGGAGGGTGGCCTTTTGAGGAAGGAGGGTAGTTCTGACCAAGGGCATCATAAAAGGATTTCTCAGCAGCTTGGAGAGCTGAACAATCATGAAACATGCAAGGCTTATTCTCCAAGTCATCCTCTTCCATTAGCATCTGGTTCATGTACTTTAGGACCCCTTCAAAGTAGTCCCGCTCCTCCGGAGTCTCCCCTTCCGACGTCACATCGGAAGATGGAGACGCATCAACGGGCTTTGACCCACTAGTAAGGATTGGATTCTGAGCATGGCCATGGCTTAGATTGTACAAATTTGCATGATTTTGATAAGAGTGGGCTGACTTTGAGTGGTGGTTGTAATGAAAATCGTTCAAGGAACCAGAGTAGTTTGCAACAAGGGCATCCATATGGAGATACAGTACAAATAAAACTACCTCAGATCCCAATTGTGTAAACGGGTATACAACAGAATTTAAAGAAAGAATAGGCTTTTCAACCTGATACTCCTCGAGACAATTTATCGA
Organism: Escallonia herrerae; assembly: GCA_033070095.1. NCBI lineage: Eukaryota > Viridiplantae > Streptophyta > Magnoliopsida > Escalloniales > Escalloniaceae > Escallonia > Escallonia herrerae. The sequence goes on along the minus strand of JAVXUP010000996.1, from coordinate 28,028 downwards.
ACACTTGGCCTGCAACTCTCAGATCACAAGTCAATACATAACACCGCCAGGATTTAGGAGTGAAGATGGGAAAGAGAAGGACAAGCAAACTTGGAGTAGACTTTGAGAAGAGACCCAAGAAGAGAAAGGGAAGAGTTTGAAAAGTGTGAAGCTGTGTTCTCACTTTAATATGGACTGATTAGGAGCTGCTGCTTGGGGCACACTGTAAAAGGGTGCTTACTTTAGTGCATATAAGCGGTTTCCTGGAAATGGGTATTAGTGGAAGATGTTTTGTGGCTGTTGGGAGCCTGCATTTGATGCAAAAAAGGCCAGGTTCATTTTGGAAGCTTTGGATGTTTTCACTAAAAAAACAACCAAGTAAAACCTGCTCTCCAAGAAAATGCATAAAGAAGCAGAACTTAATTTAGTTGACTACTTGCTAACCAAGGAAGGACCGCGCTTGATGCATCACGGGTTACAATATCAAACTTTGACCATTGATCTTCCCCAAAGACATCTCTCTGTGTTCTGCGTTACAGGTTCAAGTCTCATAAAGTGCAGAAATATGTGGCATTAAGAAATTTTATCACTTTCTTTTTGTAAAGTTAGAACGAATTTTTATTACTATTAGATCTCGTTAAATGCTTCTTGACCATTGATGATCGGGAGAGCGGCTTCTTCCTTTTTTCTAAAATAATTCGCAGTGAAATGGTTGTAATGATGACGTGATACAAAATATATATAAACAAAACAAACAACTTATCCTCTCTATTATTTGAAAACCTTACAATTGATTGAAACATATTCATTGGTCGTAACAAATTTCAGTATAGCCGTCGCACATAACCGATTGAGTGGATGTAAACGTCAGTTTACTTCTTAGAGAAGTTGTAACATTTTGTGTGAGTATATACTTTGCAGATGCATTTTAGTTGTCACTAAAAGAATATTATTCTTCCCGCGTTTACTGATACAACCGGGAGCAGAGGCAGATCCTCTCAAAGGCTGGAGACCACATTCACCCTCCAATTTTTGCAATTTTAATTTTAGTTGCTGGGTTATTGCCGTATTAATAATTATAAAACTTGATAGAGAGTGGTCTCAACGTTGTGGGTTTGGAGCAATGACCACTTATCTAGTGACTGAGACTTCCGCTTCAATTTATTTATAAGAAGATAATCTGCAACTTTCAAAGTAAAAGATTAGTCTTTTTTCTTTTCACCTATTTTATTTTATTTAAACTCTAGGAATTAAGCGGTAAAGACTCACACGACTTATACGGAGATTGTGATCAGTTCTTATACCTGTTGAGTTTCTCTTCTTCAGGCAATACTTTTGGAGTGGACAACAGCCTTAAAAATGTATCAGAAGTAGGCCGTGTCCATGCCCCATGGTCTTTAGCTTGTTATCTCGACATTTCTTTCGGATCTAAGTTTCCTCCATTCAGTTGAAACTTGGAATCACTTAAAGTTTAAAGATGTGTGTGAAGGCGGGTGTTAAAAGTCCCACAACGATTGTACGTGTGAGTATTGGATTTGACTCTTAAACTTTGTGGACTCTACCTCCTCCCGAGCATCTTTTTGATATCGATAACAGACTTTATTAATTATAAAATTCTTCCTTTATTTCAGACTAGAATAGATATAATTTGGGGAAGATGTAGAATTAGTTAAAGGATATGCTTCACCAACACAGTGTTTCCTTAAAATTGGCACATGAGGCAATGGCCAAAAGTGGACTAGTCAAATTGCTTTCTTCTGAAGGAAGTTTGAACTAAAATAGAATAGATCTTTGAAAAAGATACACATCTAGAAATTCAAAACTGGCCATCTGCAAGAATGCATATATGATAGATTATTTTTTCCCAGAGGGGGAACCTACTACGATCACCATTTGTCTAGTTTGCTTGGTAGAACCTCGAACTCTATTGCATCAATAAATCGAGTTAATGCATAAGAAATGAGCGGGACAAATAAAAGGAGAAAGAGACCCTTCTCTAAAGGCTTTTGGTACAAGGTAATCCAATTGAATATATGAAACCATGGATAACGATGCTTATGGCATCTAGCTAAAACAGTGCCAGCAGCCAACGTTGAACACTTTGCAATTGTTAATGGCTGCCAAGAGCCGTTCTTCTCCGGAAAAGATGAGACGCTGGAAGTGTCGAGAAAACATATCGAAAGGGTAACGTCGTATGGTTTGTAACACTACATTATTGCTATCTTATTGACTCTTCTTATTTCGTGTGGCTGAGTAACTAGTAAATTTACGAGGAATGGTTTAAAAGCAGAAGATAGAAACTTGGTAGGTCATCCATTCCCTGTAGCTAAAGGCGGCTTAGTACAAGGTCATGCAAATAATAAAATCAATAATGATGATGTTTGCGGAGCTCAACTGATGCTGTATCAGCAGTCAGTATTGAACATAAGCATTGCTGGGTATTAAAACTTCAGAATTATCATTGTCGCTCCCCACAAGCATCAAAGATGGATTGAAAAATGTTCTTCTCTGGAACAAAAAATTCGTAAGTTGGGTGGATACAGCTCGTAACTGTCTAGAGGTTTACGGGTGTTTAGCTACTGTTGTAAGACCTACACCGGTCAATTCTGCCCTTTATGTTAAAAAACTTAACAGCATCAAATCTTGGCTCACCACGATACCTACTCACGTTCTAGATACAATCTCTTTGGACACTTTGAGAATTAAATATGGTTCCTAAATCTTCCTTTCTTTAGAAACTTCAAATGAAAAGACAACCACCTTGGGCTGAGTCCTACTCTACAAGCTAGCCGAAGCACACAAGAACGGTTGATAATACCCCCAGAGCCACCAAAGAAGTGGACTTCTTGAAGGGTCTGAAAACCGCATCACCATCATCTCTTTCCAGAGGCTTAGGCACAAGATAACTAGCACAAAAAGGCATCAATATAGTTTTTCAACTTACAAGAAACTGAAGGGGACCATGGCCATCGCCATTACGCTCCATCTAGCTGATGAGACATTAGCAGAATGCCTAGTTCGTTTTTGTGGCAAAGGAAAGGAGGCATGTCTTGATTGTTAGTCCGACATTTATAGTAAATGTCCGCCTTCTTGTACTGCTGGGGGTTCTGGTCATGCAATATGGGATGACAGTCCCACGATAGTCAAGTCTAAGATAATTAAACAAAAAAGTAGGAGCGCCTGGTCACTGCAACATGTCCTCCATTGTTTCCGCTCATTTTCACCTTGTAGGAACAATGGATGACATCCCCATTCAATCGGCAGTAGTTCCGAGTGGTCACTCGACATAGTAGCATTCCAGGGGTAGGGCATAGAGCAGTGATAAGTAATTTTACACCAATTTGCATGAAAATGTTATTGTAGCTTAGTTGCCAAGCCAAGGCAAGGCCATTATACACAGCTAAAAGTTCGGCAAGGTCACCGATAGCCACTTCCATAGGGCGAGATGAACCACGACTCTAATGCCCTTTTTGGTCCAGGCGAGATGAACTCACGACTCGACCAGGGGGTCGAGGCCAGAAAGTACGCTACCCTTGAACCAAATGACGCTCTCCAGCTTATTATTTACTGTGCCAGAGCCACTACAATCAATGCGAAACTACAAACTAACGTAATTATATTCCATAGCCAGGTTCACAAATTTTGTACAGCAAACAACCGATTATTCACTAATCAAGCAGTAAGCAGAACTAAAATCTTAATCACTCTTTTACAGGCTTCCAACAAGAAAGAGCGTACAGAAGTCGTCCCTTCCATCCCTGCAGCATCCAGTTGCTGTCCTCGTCCACCAAAAAATCATTGTGATAACTCAACTTCACCTTGGCACGCACCACTTTCACAATGTCTGGGTTTAGCGCGAGCTGCCTGAACCCCGCCCTAAGATTCCGGACTTGCCATTGCTTGTATGTCTCTGGCCTTTCAATCCTTGCGGTACCTTCACACGCTATCACATTTGTAGCATCCCTAGCAAATACCTCTCGTTCAAACATCATTCTCTCGTGATCTTCATATGGTGTAGTAGCCTCAAACATGTCAAAAAGTGCAGAGAAGTGGAAGAGTGCCTCTCGAAATCGTGTCACGAAGAAGGGGGCATTGTAAGTCCCATTAAGAATTCCCTGAATGAACATATCAGGATTAATACTCCTGATTAACTTCAACACGTCGTCCCTTGGACTATTCACCACCACTGTCTCATCAGGCACGTTCCTTAATCTGTACAGGCTATTAACAACAGTTAATTCGTCTCTATCAATCTTGAGATCCTCAAGATGGATGGTATCCCATCTTTTTGCTATTGCATTGAATGTAAATGGCACATTAAATCTCGCGCAATAGTTTGCTAGGCGAAGCCCCGTCTCCTCAACCCTCTCAGCAGGCCGAAAACCTGGTTGAGGCATGTCGATTCCTGTAATCCGAAGCTTTGGGGGCCCACCTGGTCTCAGGGAGAGGCCCTGGATTAAGCAGGGCCACTGGAAGCCATACAGAATTCCAAAATCAATTATGTGAAGTGTCGTCTTGCCACTAGCTTCATGTAGATGCCTGATTGACCTGTTTGCAAAGATATTCGACATCTTGTGAAACGGGCATGCTGTAACATATACCTGGTAAGCTTTTAAGATATCAGCAGTCGTTATCCTCCTGCTAATAAACCCCGCATACAAATTCATTCCATCTCCAGCCAAGCGTGATTCAATGGCAAGAACAAAGTAATGAGCCAGTCTTTCCACGCCATCGCCATAAGGAGAAGAGTGTTGCCTAATCTGCTTGATAATTTCACCAGCAGTCTCGATATTGCTGCTTGCCACAGCTTGTGCGCACTGAGTTAGAAGACTCCTCAAATCAACAACTTCCTTTATTTTGCCTTGCTTCTTACCCCGCGGCGTTCCAGCCTTTGACTTTTTCGACTGCCCATGCTGCAACAACTTGTTCTTTGTCTTCAATCCTTCTTCAGCAGGATACGGCTCAGAGACATCAAATATCCCAGGATTGAGACGAGGGCTAAGCAACACCTTGTCGAACAACTCCGACTGCTCAGGTTCTTCAAAAGAACTCGCAAATTGCTTGTTACTTCGCCCTTCTTGCACAAAATCGCCATCCTCCCGATGACGATAATTATTTCCCCTTGAACCATAGGAGGACTGGTTCCTCCCATCACTTTCTGCTCCGTTTACTGCCGTCAATCCCTTCAGTTTGACAGCATAATTTACACTATTATTACCAGGGACAAAGTAGTTTACCGCTGTTTGATCTCCACTAGAGTACGAGACGAATTGCGTCCTAAAACACGAATCCAAATTAGGGGACATTGACTGCAAATGAGAAGTCTGGGCAATAATTGGCTGAAATTCGCCTTGATCATGAACTGGATATGACCCAACGAAGCAATTCAATTCACTAGAGCAGCTACTACCGTCAACATTGCCAGTCTCAGTGAAACCATCACCCGGGTTCTCTTGAGCATTTTCACAAGCAGGTGATGGGCGACCACTCGGCTCGGAAGGGTACTTCTGACCGATGACATCGTAGAGCGCCTTTTCGGCAGCTTGGAGGGCAGTGCAGTCGTGAAACATGCAAGGCTTGCTTTCCAAGTCCTCTTCCATGAGCATCTGGTTCATGTACTTGAGCACCGCATCGTAATTATCTTTCATCTCTAAACTTTCCCCGTCGGAGCTCGTACCCAAAGAGGGGGATACGTCAATACAAGGTGACTCATTAGAGGATATTGGATGATGGGTATAGCTTTGACTGCTGGGTGGGGATTGGTTCATGTCTGAAGTGGCTGGGTGGTGATCGAAGGTAAGGGTGTGCATGGGATTACGATATCCTTGAACAAGTGCATCCATGGAGAAGAGACTAGAAGAGTGAATCTGCTTTACGAGCAAATTAAAGGAGAGCGAAAAGTGTGAAGCGAAGCAGAGAGCTGTGCTACCATATAAACAAGGAGAGCTATAACAGAGCGGCAAAAGTCCCTGGAAGCATACATACAGCGGAAGAATATTCAGCAGCAGCCCTTCTGTAGCCGGTTAACTTTTCTTCTACAGTAATTTATCAACTCATAGTAAGTAAAGATATATTTTTTTTTGGCGCCCACTCGTGCATCCAAAGAATCTTCCCTTACCTTTCTTTCATATATATATATATATATATATATATATATATATAGCGATAAATAATGATCGTTATATAATTTTAGTGACTTTTATAAGATCGTTAAATAATTTTAGTGACCTTTGTTTAGTAATATTAAAAATTACTGTTAAAAATTATCGCTAAAAACAGTAAAAAAAAAGTCACTAAAAATATTTAGTGATTATTATTAATTATTACTGTATACACGAAATTAGAAAAAGATTCATGTCACCTAACTAGTCACCTAATTTTTAGATGCGAAATGTCTTGCAGAACCTACTGGTTTGTCAGCCGTCAACTTTGTGATTGTTGAATTTTATTATTATCAGGTTAAAGGTCATGATTTATTGAAAAGATAATTGTATTGTCAAGAGCAAAATGATTAGACCCTATGGCAGAAATCTTAATCTCTTACTAGTAAAAAGGTGAAATATGGAACGGGGTGTCCATTAAAAATTTGAACAAAAACGAGGGTTGGCCAAGTTGCATTCCGGACAAAATGACCAAATGTAATGATTTTAAAGGTTACCGTTGTTTTTGCAAAACTATGGGTAGTTTAATTGGATCAATTAATATGACACATCACTAATCATTTACTAGTAAATTCTGATGGTTTAGTAGTGAATTTTTCTCATTAAATTGTAAAATATAAGAATGGATTGTGCATTCTAAGTCACTAATAAGGCACCATAAAACATCTCTGAAGATGAATGTTCGAGTTGTGCAAAGATGAACCAAATACTGCATGATCCCGCCATCTAGACCCGTTGATTTGGAGAGTACTAACATGAGAGAAGTTGGAGATAATTTTACAATGTATCTAATGATCATAAATGGTCCCAATTGTTCGTAATATTAATTTTATAATGTATCAGATGATCATAAATGGTCCCAATTGTTGGTAATATTGTGTACTAACAAAGGAACAAAGGGTCGCCAATGACTGAGAAAAGGAAAAAAAAATAATTATGACCTAAGAGATTCATATCATTAGTCTCGTTTCTCAGGAAAAAACTTGAATAGCGTTTGATAACACTTCCAATTTTAATTTTTTATTTTAAAAAAATCAAAATCAAAATCAGTTTATTTATTTTTTTTACAAAAATAAATGGGTGTTTGATTACCTATTTTTTATTTTGAATTTTTTATTTTGGTTTTTGATTATCCAGTTTTTATTTTGAATTTTTTCTTTGATGGTGGTTTACGCATATCGCGGTGGTTGCAGGCGGCGGCGATGGTCGCCGACGATGGCTGGTGGCTGCCGGCGATGGGAGTTTGGTGGTAGTTTCAAAATATAAACCGAAAACTTCTTTTTTGGAGTTTTAAAAAACAGTCATGTTTTAAAAATTAATTTTTAAAACTTAAAAAAAAAACGGTATGTCAAACACGTTTATTTTCTCCAATTTACAAAACTGGAAAAAAAACTGAAAAAATAAATGTTAGTAAACGGAGCCTTGACAACAAACAATATTGTTGCGAAAGGCACCAAAGTGGCCTTAACAATTGTCGGGTGCCCATTTATTTTATGAGACATTTACATCATAAACCTCCAAACTTTTAAATTTTGTGACTCTACCCCTCAAACCCATCAACGCTGTGGCCTATTTCAGGATCATCTTTCACCGGGATATGCTCTTCTCCCCCCCCCCCCCCCCGCGCAACACGCATGCACAAACAAAAAAAAATTCATCATCCCTTTTAACCCTTTCGCCACCAGAAAGAGGAGAGATGGCTTGGAGATAAAGATGGAAATGACGACAAAAAGTGCTGTGGCGGTGCAAATCTAACAAACTGGAGATGACGAAGGTAACGGGGTGGAGGTTGATCGTGACGGCTATGAGAGATCTAGGTTGCTATGTTCTGTGTGTGTTTTGTATAGGTTTTTTGTCGCAGTGGTGGTTGTGTGTGTGGAGGAAGACGTGTGGTGGTGACTATGGGTTGTGCGGTGAAGATCATGGTAGAATGAATAGAAATATTGAAACATTAAAGTGTAACCATAAACACCTTGACAAATTTTAAAGTTATTCTGGTGCCTTTGGTAACATGGTTTGTTGCTGAGCATTTCTCATATATTCGTCTCCGTTACTGCATTAAGAGCCATCCCCAAGAAGATGAGACATGTTTCCTGGTCAAGGGAGAACATATGTAAAAGTCAAATGTTCTTAAGTGTCGTCCAGTAGGTTTTAGTTCTTTAAGTCGCTCTCAAGGATTGCTTTGCACGGTCGCAAGAATAGCTCAAGTTATCCCCTCACCAGCAGCCTTTATCAACCAGATAGAGCCTACTTTGTTTGAACTAGCGTGTACGATCATCATTGCATTTCAATAAACTATGTTAATGGGGCTGAATGCATCACCATTATGACGCCAAGTGTGTTGAATTTCAAAATAGATGAGCCATAACAGATGATTTTCACCGGTAAGGGCGGTAATGCGTCTTTAATTAAATGTCACTAAATTATATTTATTTTTAATAATTATATAAATATATAATAGACGAAGCGTTGTGCATTTTTGAGGCGACACATAAGCTTTTCTTAGTGTTCTTTTCCCTTTTTACCCCTTCTAATTTTGTGACACGTCATCGCCTTTTACTTATGCGACACGTCATCCGGTTTATTTTGATATCACATTTCTTTTTTATTTCACTTATTAGAGACGCACATGTACTATGACTCTTTGTCTTGATATCACTTTCATTTATCACTTCTACTTATTAGAGACGCACATGTACTATGACTCTTTCTCTTGATATTACATTCATTTCTCACTTCTACTTATTAGAGATGCACATGTACCATGACTCGTTACTATAATTTATTATTAAAAAATTCGCAGGTATTATTGGCATAATTTTACTAACCATTATAAGAGTAGAAAACTAATTATACAACTTCTAAAACTCTACCTATTGAATAAACTTACATATAAGGTCTTAATTTTCACTACTAACACTTCAAAAATACTTTAAAAAATTTTACTTATTAAAGTTACACATGCATCATGACACATTACTATAATTTATTATTAAATTCGCATGTATTATTGGCATAATTTCACTAAATTTTATAAGAGTAGAAAATCAATTATGCACCTTCTAAAACTCTACCTATCCAATATAATAACATAAGGTCTTAATTTTCACTACTAACATCCCAAAATTATTTTTAAAATCTCTACTTATTAAAATCAAACATACATCATGACTCTTACCATAATTTATTATTAAAAAATTAGTAGGTATTATTGGCCCAATTTCACTAAACTTTATAAGAATAGAAAATCAATTTTGCACCTTCTTGAACTCTACATATTCATTATACTAATATATAAGGTCTTAATTTTCACTACTAACACCTCAAAGTACTTGCAAAACCTCTTCTTATTAAGGTCACACATGATGACTCTTTCCTATTATTTTTTACTACTACCATCCCAAAAGTGCTTTCAAAACATATACTTATTAAAGTCACACCTGCATTATGAATTTTTATTATAATTTATTATTAAAAATTTGCAGGTATTATCGGTATAATTTTACTAAACTTTATAAGAATAGAAAATCAAGTTTGTACCTTCTACCTTTTTAATATACTAACATATAAGGTCTAAATTTTTACTACTAATACATCAAAAATAATTTAAAAATCTCTGCTTACTAAAGTCACATATGCATCATGACTCTCCTCTATAATTTAATATTGAAAAATTTGTGGGTATTATTGGCATATATAAACTTTATAAGAATAGAAAATCAATTCTGCACCTTTTAAAACTCTACCTATTCAATATACCAACACATGATGTCTTAACTACTAACACTCAAAGAGTACTTTTAAAATAAATGAAAATCTCAAAAATGTAAAATACAAAATCATGTATGAAATTAAAGATAAATCATTTACAAAGATCTTTTGAATATAATTTAGAAAGTGATATGACTTACTTTATAAAAAACTATTTTACATTTGTTTATATTTTTGAGTTTTTTTTGTTATCATAAAGTTTTTTTGAAGTGTTAATACTCAAAATTAAGTCTTAATATGTTGATACATTGATTAGGTAGAATTTTAGAATGGGTAAAATTGGTTGTCTACCCATACAAGGTAAACTGAAATTATGATAACAACAGTTACAAATTTCTAATAATAAATCAAAATAAAGAATCACAGTACATGTATAATTTTGATAAATATGGATAAAAATGAAAAAGGACTTAAATACAAACATGATGATGTGTCACAAAATTGACCTCAAATTCTAAATCGGGAATCATATGAACCGAATCACGTATGAAATCAAAGATAAATAACTCACAAATTAAGATCTTTCAAAATTAGTTTACAAAGTCATATGACTTAATTTTTTTAAATATTTTACGTTTTTTTCTTCATATGTTCAGTCTTTTTTTTTTTGTTATCTTAAAGTATTTTTGAGGTGTTAATAGTTAAACTTAAGCCCTAATATATTGATTAGGTGAAGTTTTAGAAGGTGTAGAATTTATTTTTTTACTCATATAAGGTAAACTAAAATAATGACAATAATAGCTACGAATTTTTAATAATAAATCAAAGTAAATAATCATGATGCATATGTAACTTTGATGAATATGGATAAAAAAAGAAAAAAGACTCGAAAATAAACATGATGATGTGTCACAAAATTGGCCTTAAATTTTAAATTGGGAATCATATTTGTATATGACTTACAAATAAAGATCTTTCATTTCTATTTACAAAAATAATATACAAAACGAATATGACTTAATTTTTAAAAATATTTTAAAATACCAACATGTAATTTACTTAGTAAATTAATTTTAATTGTGTGACATCAACTTCTAAATTGGGAATCATATAAACCAATAAATGCAAAATAAAAAGAATCAAATTGAATATAATTTAACTCTTAAAATATAGAAATAACAGTTTAATTTCATAAATAATTTTTATATACTTAATTTTGACTATTATATACTTAAAACCACTCTCTAATATGAATATATATATTTTATATACGAAAATAACATACTAGACTTAAAAGTGAAAAAAATGCTACAATTGATAATATTATTTTGGATGATGTTCTTATTCCTGATAAATTAAATCTCATATTACTAAGCTTAATATAATTGAAAAACAAATTCTAAACGTTCTAAAACTTTAATGGTTTGATGAACTAACTTATTAGGACTTAAATTGACTATTACATTCTTAAAATCACTCTTCAATACGAATATAAAAATTCATATATATCATTAAAACGAAAATAACATACTAAATTTAGAAAAAAAAATGATGCTACAATTGAGAATATTATCTTGAATTGGGTTCTTATTTCCTCATAAGTTAATTTTCATACTACTTAGTCTTATATAATTGAAAGACAAATTCTAAACATTCTAAAACTCTAACGAATTGATGAACCAATTTATTCAGACTTAATTTTAATTATTCCTTAAAATCACTCTCTAATATGAATATAAAATTCATATATCTTAAAAATAAAAATAACTAACTAAATTTATAAGAGAAAAAAAATGATGATACGATTGAGAATATTATCTTGGCGGGGGTTCTTATTTTTTGATAAGTTAATTTTCATATTATTAAGCCTTATATAATTGAAAAACTGACGCTAAACGTGTAAAAATTTTAACTAATACATGAGCTAACATATTATGACTTAATTTTGACGATTGTATCCTTAAAATCACTCTCTAATATGAATATAAAATTCATATATCTTAAAAATAAAAATAACTAACTAAATTTAGAAGAGAAAAAAAATAATGCTACGATTGAGAATATTATCTTGGATGGGGTTCTTATTTCTTGATAAGTTAATTTTCATATTACTAAGCCTTATATGATTGAAAAACTAATTCTAGACGTTCTAAAACTCTAACTGATTCATGAACTAACTTATTAAGACTTCATTTTGACTATTGTATCCTTAAAACCAGTCTAGAATATGAATATAAAAATTCATATATCTTAAAAACGAAAATAATATATTAGATTTCAATGTTAGAAGAAAGAATATTGATGCTACATTTGAGAATGATGCTATATTTGATAATATTATCTTGGATGTGTTTTTAATTTTTTGATAACTTAATTTCCATATTACTAAGTGTTATATAATTGAAAAACTAACTTCAAACTTTCTAAAACTCTAATTGGTTCATGAACAAACTTATTCGGACTTAATTTTGACTATGGTATCTTTAAAATCACTCTTTAATATGAATATAAAAATTCAGATATCTTAAAAACGAAAATAACTCGCTAGATTTAGAAGAGAAAAAAATGATGCTACAATTGAGAATATTATCTTAAATGGATTCTTTTCTCTTGATAAGTTAATTTTTATATTACTAAGCCTTATAAAATTGAAAACTAACTCTAAATGTGCTAAAACTTTAACTGATTCATGAAATAACTTATTCAGACTTACTCTCTAATATGAATATAAAAATTGTTATATTAAAAACGAAAATTACTAGATTTAGAAAAGGAAAAAAATGATGTTACAATTGAGAATATTATTTTGCATAGTATTCTTATTTCTTGATAAGTTGATTTCCATATTACAAAACCTTATATAAATTATAAACATTCTAAAATTTTAACTGATTGATGAGCTAACTTATTACGACTTAATTATGATTATTGTATCCGTAAAACTACTTTCTAACATGAATATAAAAATTCTTATATATTAAAAACGAAAATAACATACTAGATTTAGAAGAGAAAATAAATAATGTTACTATTGTGAATATTATCTTAGATGGGGTTTTTATTTCTTGATAAGTTAATTTTCATATTAGTAGGCCTGATATAATTGAAAAATAAATTCTAGATATTTTAAAATTCTAAGTGACTGATGAGTTAACTTACTGATACTTCATTTTGACTATTGTATAATTATAATAAAAAATAATATACTAGATTTAGAAGAGAAAAAAATGGTGTCACAATTGAGAATATTATTTTGGATAGGGTTCTTATGTCTTGATAAGTTAGTTTTCATATTACTAAGTCTTATATAATTAAAAAAAACTGATTCTAAATATTCTAAAATACTAACTGGTTGACGAACTAACTTATTAGGACTTAGTTTTGACTATTGCATCCTTAAAAACACTCTCTAATATGAATAACAAAATTTGTATATTTTAAAAATGAAAATAACATATTAGATTTGGAAGAGAGAAAAAAGATGATGCTAAAATTGAGATTGAAACAATAAAAATAATGCAATAATTATATTTTTGTTAAAAAAATTATAAAAATAATGTAATGATTTGTTAATATAGTATAGTATAGTAGCTGTTAGAATCCTTTTGATTAAAATAAAAAAATTGACACACAAATAACAAATGATTGTGTATGTATTAAAAAGGTATAATTAAATCAAAAAAATTCTTAATTATTATATTTGAGAACATTTAAAATGTAAAAATATATCTTTGTAATTCTACAAAACAAACAATTAATCAATTCGTGTTTGCACAGGGCTTTATGATCAATGAAAAGTCTTTTTTACTTATACTTAATTAAGTTTTTCATTAAAAAAATTATGATACCCTTAGTAGATATAAAAACTATAGCTTAGTGAAAAGTCGTTGAAGATGTAGAAAATAATTCCAACACTTTAAAGTAAGGATACGTCATCTTCATCAATTTAATTTTATCATTACTAGCATCTTTCAAGAAACACACACACACATTATGAAAATATTATATATTATTTTTCATTCTGTCAAATTTGTTTTTAATATATTTGAGTAGTGAATTTGTTTTAAGTAATTTTATAAAACTTATTGTTATCGAATATACACGGACAATATAGGACTCAATATGAAATATATTATTTTTATAGTTGATTAAATTTAGATGAATAGCAAGATGAATCAGTGAATATTAGACTAATTATGAGTTTTGAAACTTAATTTTGATTATAAAAGATTCGATTATAACTATGAGTGATAATTGATGTGAGCATAAATAGCAATTATATGAACTATTTAATCTCCATCCTGTAACCGTTAATTTAACATATGGATATTTGTTGAATTTTACAAGCTTAATATAGTTAACAAGAATAACCTGATAAAAGTTGGTACACAAAAGGTACATTATATTCTGATTAAATAAGTATCTATAAAAAAAATACTATTAAAGACATTTATTAGATATAAGAACTATAATTTTATGACAAATTGTAGACCTATAATATGTGAAAAGTAAAATCAACTTTATCAATGTACTTACCGATCAGGTATTATTTTGGACTATTAGTACCTCAAAAGCACTAAAACAAATTTTTTAAAAAAAAAGGACACATTTTTGCCAGTTTAATGTCTTCACACATGCGTTTCACAAAAATTAAAAAAAGATATATATAAAAATTTATTCGAAAAACATGTAACACCTAAAAAACGTTTGAAATTAAAGAGTGATACTCATATGTAATATCTATAATTCAAAAGGGGTATGTCATAGCCTCACAACTTTTTAATTTCAACCACAATCCTATTCGTTATTTAGCTCTATATAGCACTAACATGACTATTTTATTACTATAAGTGCTGAGTTAATATTCATTTGAAATAATTGATAATTTAAAGTAAAACTTAAATAAGGCAAGTATCTAACTACTCCACGTATTATATAAGTATTTATTTTTTATAACCAAATAAGATTTTTGTAATAATGTTATTGTCTTTTTTTCTCACGATATGTGGTACATATTAATACACTCTTTAAGACCTTATGGTATACTGAATTTCATAAACCGGCCCGGGCTTGGCTCGGGTTACTGGGCTAGTACTTATAAAGAGGAGATAACTAGGAAGTTACTAACTTTTAAAAATGTGCTCCTATTAATATGAGATAAGAGTGGTTGGTTACTTATTAATGATAGTTAATTTTAAAGTGGGTAGTTTGTGTTTTAAAGGTAGTTATCTTCTACTAATTTATCTATCTATAGTATAAATCATGGGTCAAAGAGGAACATAATGATCATCATCAAATCTTCAGACCAAATCATGGCTTGAGTTTTCAAGTTTTTTTTCTCTTTTCTATAATGTTTAGAAGCTCTTTCTATCCATCGATAAGAATTTTAGTTTTCAGATTTGGGAACATTGTACGTTGTAAAGATCTTCAGCATTAATCAAAGGTTTTCTTTG
This sequence comes from Escallonia herrerae, assembly GCA_033070095.1. Taxonomy (NCBI): domain Eukaryota; kingdom Viridiplantae; phylum Streptophyta; class Magnoliopsida; order Escalloniales; family Escalloniaceae; genus Escallonia; species Escallonia herrerae. Next base: position 12,724 of record JAVXUP010000996.1, on the reverse strand, counting down.
TCTTTATTGGGCCCCTAATGGTTATTATTTTCAGTTTAGTTTTTCCGTTTTTAAAGAAGTTCTCGTCAAGAGACCGGAAAAAACATCGCATTAATTGCAGTTTGCTATCGAACGCAAATAAGTGCATATATAACAAATGCCATAGTACTTATTTTTTTCCTTTATATTATTGAGATTCAGTAGAAATATCTGGGTCTTACTTTTATGTTTGTTAGGTTGGATCAACTAGCTGGAACGGCTTCAAACTCTTTAATTAGTCTTCAACAACTGTTTTATAAAGTGCATTAAATCTAGTAATGGAAAATATGCTCAACTCCAAGGATCTCTACGCTTGCAACAAACGAAAATAACAAATTACTGAATGTATGCTTGCTTTTCTTTCTTTCTTTAATTCTTCTTGTTGGGGCTAATTCCAGTATATTAGATATTTGTTGAGTATCTCATATTCTAACCATACTAAATTAGTATCTCAAACTATTGTTTCAACCCAAACAAGTCCAAATACGAAATACTATCGGACCTTTATCAGTTTTTTTTTTTTCCCTTTAAGGGGCAACAGTGTTATAATTCCAAAAAAAGAAAACATTAAATAAATTCCACTTGGTGTCTGTGTTCTTTCTTTCCGTTCAGCCATATGATCATGCTTCTCTGTCTGCTCTCTTCTCAAATCTTTCCAAGTTGAACGCTTTCTGTGAGTATGACCCTTCAGAGGATGGCTTTCTATGGCTTCTCCACCGGCGGCCTTCCAATGCTCTATTGAAGACGGCGACTGATTATTGACAGACAAGGGGGTTTAGAGGGTAGATCTAAAATGAGATCAGCGTGCAAGGCTCCTCTTTATGAGAATTCTACCTGCTTCCTCGTCATCAGCCGGATCCACAGGTCCCAGACGTGGATATTGGCCAATAGTCATTCCAATTATTTTGTTAAAAGTCAACTCAAAGATTGACCTGTTGTAGTTCTTCAAGGTGACGGCGGCCGTCAGTTGGATGGCAATGAGGTTGGATGTTAATTCGACGGCGGCCGTTGTAGAGTATAATTTTTTCCGTCCCAACAAACTTTGATCATATTGTCCTTTTGTGCTGTATTATAAAGTTTTTCAATTAATAATGATGCTGTATGTATTTTTTTATGTTAATTTTTTATTATATTTTTCTCACCATATTTAATCATCTATCGATTTATATTCTTTCTCCTTGGCTACTTTTCTCCCTCTCTCTCTCCCTCCCTTTCTTAGGACTAGATGAAAGTACGTGCAACACCTAGCATAAATTGATGTTAAATTATTTTTACCTGAAATCATATTAAGTCTGTAAAAGTAATACACACGGCTGTGACATTATTTTAAGAATCTTGTTTTTGCTAGAATTTTACTTCATTGTAGAAGCTCCAAAGGCTATATAAAACTGTAATATATAAGAGAAAAAGTGTATAAAAAGATACGGGTTTTACTTTTGGATGTGGCTCATTCATATATAGAACTTAAAACTCAGCTCACTAAGATATTCATATGATAAGTGCAAGCCTACAAGTTTTCAAGCAATCTTTACATAATTCATGCAATGTAAGTCTAGTGAACTATCCATTCTATTTGTCATGTCACCTCATCAGGCATTTTAATTACGTTATCTAGCATTACTCATACATTCATAATATATATATATATATATATATATATATATATATATATATATATATATATTAAGTGCTACATGTGCTAAATATAAATTATTAATTTAACTAAGGCGTGTTTGATAACACAATTAAGCACTTAAAACTTAAAGTTTTTAATGATTTTTAATTAAGTGCGCTTGATAACACTAAACTTTGTATCACTTAAAAAATTATTTCCTACAAAAAATAAATTAAAATTTTAAGTCAGGGTAGACTTACTTAATGCTGATCATTTAATTCTAAGTGAGATGGTTAAAAGTTATTTAACATGTTTTTACATAAAAAAATAATTATCACCGCGATGCCGCCTCAATTAATTTGCTGGTAACACCCCGCCTCCACCACAACCATTATTTTCTTTTGCTATCACCCCTACAATTATCGCGAACAAGCCACTATCACCACCAACACCACCATAAGGACACTGACACCTCCATCATATCGTCGCTGTTGTCACCACATTCTTTTTTGCCAAAATTATCTAAAGATCCTCTATATTACAATCACTGCTATGACCGCCATGTCGCCGTCTATCGCTATTATCACAATTACCGACACTACATCTTTATGCACCATTACCGCTATCATTGACACCTTTTCACTGCCACTGTCATTATTATTCCATCATCATTGTCACCACCACCAGCCGATTTTAGCCCTCCATAAAAGTTATAAGAACATAAACAAATGTATAATTTTGGTAAAATGGATAAAAAAAATTAAATTCAAATTTTACTTTTGGTTTACCAAACACCACGTTAACTTATTTTTCAGTAAAAATTTAATTGCTTAAAATTTTTAGTTTTACGAATTCAGCGCTTAACTTTTCAGCACTTAAAATTTAGTTTTATCAAATAACTCTTATTTCGTCATAACGAAATTAAAAATTATTTTATCTCATAAAATCTCTTAAACCGGCTTGGATTTCTTTCATTACATTCTCTTCAGGAAATTTATGTACTCAAATACTTGGGCTGCATGCAACACTTACCATTTGTGTGAATGTGATATCTTGTTGGTATATCTTCATTTGTGAAATGGATAATCATCCTAATCAAAATAGATCAAAAGCAAAAAAGTAAAAAGTTTAGAGTAATGTAATCTACTTTCATGCTAGAAATAGGTTAATTGAGAGGTATTAAGAAAGGAACAAAGTTACAAATAGATTGACGATGGGATTTGTTAAATGGAGATTACCGTTCTCGCTTTTGGACAACATCGTGATAACCATATATGTGTATATAAATTTTTAAAAAGAACATATGTCTCCACGTGAGCAAACTATCACTTTTTTCGTTCAAACTAAGATCTCAAAGACAGGGTTTGCCACACACAGAATCTTACTAAAGCTTGGTGCTCTATTATAACGACAAAGTTACAACACTTTGCATAATCAACGCATATTTTTTCTTTAACCTTTACAATGGATAAAATGCTTCAACCCACAATTGCAATCTAGGGTAAACTTGGTGTACTTTTTGGTTGCCTTTAATTGGTTTAGACATCAAGAAAATGAGGTCTAAGGCCTATTTTAAGAATGGTATCACTTTGGCTACTTGGAAATAGGGAGGGTGAGTCCTCGTTTATATATCAGGATCAATGCTTCCATTATGTTGCTAATTCTCTACAATCGATAGGTGTTCTGCTTTAAAATTTTCAAAGTTGAATGAATTGTAGATCTCATCTTACTTAAAGAGATTGTCCAAATGAAGATGCTAATCTTCCTATTAGAGTGAGTGTTTTAAGTGTAAATTAAGATGTAGTTATCTTGCTTATTGGTAAATGAGTGCCATATATTCACACACAGAAGATTAGGTAAAGTTCTTTTATAGTCACAAGTTGAAAACCTTGATGATTGCTATAATTCTTAAGTTAAGATGGTTTTTTTATTATAAGAATATTAATATATATTTTTGAGGATGTGATGCCAATAAAAGTGGGTTCGTACCTACTGGAGGTGCCACAAAGGCTACAGTCCGAGTTAGCTTCTAAATATGCAAAGTGAGAGACAGTGATGGAGGAGTAAGGGCAGAGAGCAAGGTTTCCCAGATAGGCTGTGAGGAGTGGCAGTGCTGCGAAGACAATGCTGAGATGAACCATGCTGGCAGTCGATAGTCCAAGTCAAGGTCCGAGTCGGGGTCCAATGCTACGGTCGATGTTATGTCCAAAGTCACGAGAGAAATGTATTTCTCTCTAGAATCCAAGAGCTCTCGAGTTCTATAGTGAGAAAGGGATTTTTGTCAAATGAGAGAATTTCATCCAGAATGAGTCCAAAAGTCCACTATTTATAGTAAATAGTATGCTTATGCCATAAAATGCTACATGTCATCCCCTGAAAGTGACACGTCACCAGGGGGTCTAAAAATGCCAGTTCTTCGTCAGACTGCAGGTTCCCAAATTCGTGCTACCTACCCCACACAGTGTCGCTCTACCTGTCTGAGAAGATTGACCACATCGCGATAGCATGATTAGAGTAAGCCCTTTGCCCCAGCCACCGGTCCAAGCCTTTACTGAATCCCACAAGATGCGTCAAGAGACGTGTAGAGAACCTGACAGCGGTGAGGGTTGCTCCAGTGACCAACTGCCAGGCGGACTAGGCCCGATGCCCTCCAAAGACCTGCTCCCGTCTCGTCATTCTCGGGCCACCGATGATCACCGGTAACGTGAGTGGACATGGTCCCAGCTTAGTGCCTAGTGTCATGCAAGTCACCCCACCGTGATAACTTTGTGGTAACGAGCCTATCCGGCTGTGAAGGGTCCTCGTGATGAAGTACTACGAACAGAGCCCCCCAGAATGAAGACGGTGATAACTTTATGGTAACGAGCCTATCCCGCTACAAAGGGTCCTCGTGCCGGAGCACTACGAACGGAGCCCCCCAAAATGAAGACGGTAATAGCTTTATGGTAACGAGCCTATCCCGCTGCAAAGGGTCCTTGTGCCGGAGCATTAGGAACGGAGCCCCCCGGAATGAAGACGACGATAGCTTTATGGTAACGAGCCTATCGCACTGCAAAGGGTCCTCGTGTCAGAGCACTATAAACGGGGCCCCTAGAATCAAGACGGCGATAGCTTTATGGTAACTAGCCTATCCCGTTGCGAAGGGTCCTCATGCCCGAGCGCTACGAACAGAGCCCCCCGGAATGGTGTGAACTTTGGAGAGTGGGTCGAAGCATGTTCCATGTCCATGGTGGGGGCGCATGGTGTAGTGAATAAGTGTGATGCCGGAGGCCTGTAACATGATTGTGGCACATGGGCGCGCTACCTACAACACGAGACATTGATTGTGCCTCATGGGCTTGGTGCCTACAGTACGAGACATTGATTGTGGCTCGTGGGTGTGATACCAATGACATGAGACATTTATTATGGCACATGGACGTGGTGCCTATAACACCCGACATTGATTGTGGCGCATGAGTGCAGCGACGACCATCGCGAGACCATACCTGGTGTCGTGGGCACATGTCAAGGAAGTGGCGCAGGGGCACGGCGACGACCATCGCGAGACCATACCTGGTGCCGGGGGCACATGTCATGGAAGTGGTGCACAGGCGCGGCGACGATCGTCGCGAGACCATACCTGGTGCGGGGAGGGGGGATGTCATGGAAGTGGCGCACGGGCTCAACGAAGACCGTCGCGAGACCATACCTGGTGCTGGGGGCACATGTCATAAAAGTGGCGCACTGGCATGACGTCCAGGCAATGGGGGTCGCGGAGTGACTTCTGGGCGACTGGATCGCGGAGTGACATCCGGGCAACGGGGTTCAGGAGTGGCATCCTGGCCCTTGAAGAGTAGTGAAGATGCTAAGTATGAAAGCCAAAGGCTAACTTTTTGGGGGAAGGCCAAGGCCAACCCCAGAGGGAGGTGAAGGCTGACCCCAGAGGAAGGCCGAGGCCAACCCTAGAGGTTGGTCGAGGCTGACCCCCAAGGGAGGCCTAGGCCGACCCCAAGGGGAAGGCCAAGGCTGACTTCTTTCGGTAAGAGACATGGTGCACCGACGGGCGATAGACGATGTGCGACGGTTGGAGCGTAATGAGCAGTCGCGCAAGGATGAGCTTCTTCGAGACGAAGTCACGTAGAAAAAATGAAAAGTGCACGTGACTTGAGCGTACACGTATTGATCGGTTAGAATGCTGAATATTGCATGTTACTTGTGCGGACGTGTCATGAAAATTGGGACCCCCAGTGGGCCTTTGAGTGCGACCAGAATAGGTTGGGAACATAAGCCCTCTGCGTGTAGTGTGCGTGGAGGGGTAACCCAAGCGGGCGCTGCACGCATAGACACTTGGAATAATTTTTGATGTTCTTTGGCTGGAGAGTAGCTGACATTGTCTCTGAATGACGAAGGTGAAGAGTAGGTGGCTCGACCACCTTGTGCACCACCTACTAAAGCCTGAGTATGGATAGGAGTTGACACAAGGGCATGATGATAGGGCGTAGGGGCGCGGGTGATGAGGGTCATGGAACCGGTGCCCAGGCGCTGGCAACGAGGGTCGCGAAGATGACGCCAGGGCGATGGTGACAGGGGTCGCAGAGATGACTCTCGCATGACGGTGACGAGGGTCACAGAGTCGGTACCCTGGCGACTGGCATCGTAGTGTCGGGGCATGGCAACGAGCATTGAACAATGAGTAGGAATAAGTGGTTTCAGCTACCTCGCACACCACTTACCAAGTACATTGATGTCGGGGGACATCCTCATGAGGGGCGAACAAAGGCACGGTTGGGCTTCGTGATGCTGGGGCAGTCAATGACGGGCGCAGGGGCGCGGGCAATAGGCGTCATGGAGTCAGCACCCGGTGACGGGGGTCGCGGACTCGGCTCACAGTGCTCGTTGGTAGTCACAATGATTTTTTTAAAGAATGGCGGTGATGGTGTTGGTGTTTGACCATTGGGTGAATGTGGCAGGCCAGAGTTTGGTCGCGGACTTGGGTGGTGACTGAAGTGTGAAGGTTGTCAATGGGGGTGGTTGTGGTCGTGTTTTGGGCCAAAGTAGATGGCTTTGGTTGTGAAAAAGGAACGAAGAGATGGAAAGCTGGGAGGCTGAAGGTGGTGGCCGAAATTCGGCTGCGATGGAGGGGGTGGGTCGGCCTAGGTGAGGAAGGAGGGGTAGGCCTCGACCTTGGTGGAGTTGGTTGAAATAGGGAGATGGTGAAGAATATAAAGGAGAAGAATGGGGGAGAGTGGCGGCGTTACAGTGTTGCCTCAGCTGTGTGAAGGGATGGATGGAGGGCCAAGGCCCCTTGGCCGAGGCTGCACAGCGCGTGGCAGGGTGGTGGGCGAGGGGGAAAGGGGAAGTGGAGAGCAATAGTGGGAATGGAAGGACAAGGCCGGCTGACTAAGTGACCGAGGCTGACCAAGGCCCCTTGGCCAAGGCCGCAGGGCGCGAGGCGGGGTGACAGAGTGTCGTGGGTGGTTGAGGGGGGGGAGAGAAGGTAGAAGAGAAGAGAGGTGGGGGCGAGGCCGAGGGGTGGTGGTGCATGGAGGGCGACGGCGCAAGGAAGAAGGAAAGAGATGAGGGGAAAATTAGGGTTAGGGTTTGGGGGATGACACGAGTTGGGTGGGTCGGGTTCGAGTCAGGGAGTTGGGCCTGAGACTGAGAGAAAGGGCGTGCGGGTCACTGGTTGGAGCGGGTTCGGGAGCACGGGTCTGCCTGCCTGTCTGAATTTGAATCTGATTTTGAATTTGAATTTGTTTTTTTAGGATCCCTAAGGAGGGAACCCCTAATGAAAATATGTACGATGTACATTGAGAGAAAGAGAGGAGTAGGATGGTCGGAGTGAAGATGAAATTTTTTTGTCTAAGTATAGAACGAGGGTGAGAGAGTGGTGACTCGACCACGAGCAGGCAGGGTGAGAGGGAGGAGGGCGAAGGGGGGAGAAAATTTTTAAAATTTTTTAAGTGTTGAAACTTCCCCAAGTGTCGAACGGAGCCTATAGAGAAGAGGCGTGAAAATTTTTTTGTCACAAAATTTTTCTAAGTGTTGGAAAAGGTAAAAGAGATAAGGGACTACATGGAAGAAACATTTTGAATTTTTTTTCTAAGTCCTAGCAAAGGGAGAATGGAGTTCGAGCAAGGGTGCTGAGGGAGACCGTTGAGGGTGACCATCAATGATTGGCTATGAAAAAAATAAAATTTTTTCTAAGTGTAAAAAAAGTGAATGTGGGATGATGATGCGACCGTAGTAGCGTGGCTCGAGCCACCCTGCGCACCATGTACCAAGTCGTTGCAATGTGAGGCCGAATGGGTTGGGAAGGAGTGAAACCCCCAATGGAGTGGGAGATGGCACCAAGGGTGGTGCTAGTAGACTTGGGTAAGAATAATGTTAGCTTGAAAATTTTCGAAGTCTGGAAATGACGGTCTCTTGGATGGCTGGGTTGAGGTTATGACTGGTAGCTTGGTAGCCCTGCATTGCCGAGGCATGGTTGCTTGGGTGTGTCAGGCAAGGAATGAATTGCACTGTTGGTAGTCCTCGTAGCTCTCTGTTGCACAGGCATGGTGCCTAAGTGTAGTAGACAGGCAGAATGCAATATGATGCTCACCTCCCCAGCGAAGTCGCCAAAATGATGCCAAGGAAAGTGGGTTCGTACTTACGTGGAGGTGCCACAAAGGCTGCAGTCCGAGTTAGCTTCCAAATATGCAAAGTGAGAGACAGTGAGGATAGAGTAAGGGTAGAGAGCAAGGCTTCTCAGATAGGCCGTGAGGAGTGGCAGTGCTGCGGAGACAAGGCTGAGATGAACTAGGCTAGTAGTCGACAGTCCAAGTCAAGGTCCGAGTCGGGGTCCAATGCTACGGTCGTTGTTATGTCCAAAGTCACGAGAATAATGTATTTCTCTCTCTAGAATCCAAGAGCTCTTAAGTTCTAGAGTGAGAAAGTGATTTTTGTCAAATGAGAGAGTTACGTCCAGAATGAGTCCAAAAGTCTACTATTTATTGTAAATAGTATGCTTATGTCATAAAATGCCCCATGTCATCCCCTGGGAGTGACATGTCACTAGGGGTAAAAAAATGTCGGTTCTCCGTTGGACTGTCGGTTCCCAAATTTGCACTACCTGCCCTACATAGCGTCGCTCTACCTGTCTGAGAAGACTGACCACACCGCAGTAGCATAATCAGAGTAAGCCCGTTGCCCCAGCCACCGGTCCACGCCTTTACTGAATCTCACAAGATGCATCAAGAGAAGCATAGAGAACCTGACAGTAGTGAGGGTTGCCCCACTGAGCAACTTCTAGGCGGACTAGGCGTGATGCCCTCCAAAGACCTGCTCCCTTCTCAGAGTGACCCATGGGTCATCGTTCTGGGGGCGCCGATGATCACCGGTAATGTGAGTGGACATGGTCGCAGCTCAGTGCCTAGTGTCATGCAAGTCACCCCAGGCGGCGATAGCTTTGTGGTAACAAGCCTATCCCGCTGCGAAGGGTCCTCGTGCAGGACCAATACGAACAGAGCCCCCTGAAATGAAGATGGCGATAGCTTTATGGTCACGAGCCTATCCTGCTGCGAAGGGTCCTCGTGCCGGAGCACTACGAACGGAGCCCCCCGGAATGAAGACGGTAATAACTTTATGGTAGCGAGCCTATCCCGCTGCGAAGGGTCCTCGTGCCGGAGCACTACAAACGGAGCCCCCCAAAATGAAGATGACGATAGCTTTATGGTAACGAGCCTATCCCGCTGCGAAGGGTCCTCGAACAAGTAGCCATGTTTATACTTACCTTGAGTTTTGGACTTATTCGTGTTGCAAAAATAGTTTAAGGTACTAAATTGACACATTTAAAGTACAGAATACTCGAATTGGAATAATGTATACTTTTAGGGTATAGTTTTAACATTAACCATTTTTTATACATAATTTTGCATATTCCTAAAAGTTCGAGATTATACAAAAATGCCAAGACAGCTCCCACATTGGCATTTTTGTAGTGATAACCACTCACTTTTGCTTCATCTCAATTCTTCTCTGATTCCGTCACCACCGCTGCTTTTGTCAGGGCGTGGTGAGGTAGGCTAGTTGCTGTTTAGTTAAGGTTCGTGGGGGATGTTGGTGGTGAAGGAGAGCTGGATGTCGTTTTGCTATTGCAATCGATCCAGTTGTTTCTCTTCATTTTTTCTGGCACCGATCGTGGGTTGGAGTTTGATGAGGAAGTAATCCATTGGAATCATTGGGGAGCTCTTTGATTTGTTTGTGGTGAGCTTGGGGGTAGTTATTGTCGCTGGTGGGTTTGTCTATCGTCCACGGGTTTGGTGGGTTTTTGTGCGGCCATGGGTTGGAGAAGGTGAGGTTTTTTCATCTAGGGCGTGTTTTCCTGTAATATCCCGACCATTGACATTACCTAGTTTCTTAAATTAATGTGTTTAGTGACAAATTTTACACATAATGATTAGAATCGATTTGCAAAAGTAATATCTATCGGCAACCTTTAGAGACAATTTTTTATAGGCGGGGGAGCAATAGGCAATTAACGAAAGTTAAAGAGGGTTAGTCCAATTACTTTAGATTGGGGTTATTAGAAATAAGTAAAAAATGAAGATAAATTTTGATTTATTTTAAATATGTTGCTAACCCTTTATTTTTAGAAAGTCAATAGTAGAGAGATCATTGGAAGAAAAAGTGGAAAAGATTGAGTCTTTGGATTTCATAAAAATTTCGGTTGCCACTTTCAGAGAGAGAGAGAGAGAGAGAAAAGAAGAAGGAAGGAGAAAAGGTAGAACTCTTCTTTTTTTAGTATGTGTTGGTATAAGGTGTGTGCGCGTGTGTTTATTCTAAGTATGTGTGTATATATGATGTGTATATGTGTGTGATTTAGATGGATTAATTTAGTTTTAGGTGTTTTAGTGTGTGCCTTAATGTGTAGCAATTTGTGAGTGTGAGAAATAATTATGCAACTATATCGTTTACATGTTCAGAGTTTAGAGAGTTTGAAACTTTGGAAGGTGATGTTGCCTCTTGAGGTGAAAGCGAGAAATTTGATGGAAAGTTTTCTTTTGTAATCGGTTGAACTTGTAAAGTATTTTGAATGTAGTTAGTTAAAAATCTTGTGAATGTAGGCCTCAAATTTTAGAGTGTACTTGGAATAAGAACTAAACTCTAAATATTAAGGTCATTAGTTCGTGAGGTTCTGGAACCGTTAAAATGCAAGTGATAATATGATAGGGTTGAGTTTGATGCCACGATTTAGAAGTAAATTGTTATGCTTTAGTATTCATGGGGTATGAAAATCGGTGCAGTTTGGGTAGTATTTGTCTATTGTATTGGCTGCCATAGAAGAAGGGTAGTGTATAGACATTGTAAGAATTGTGAAATTAGAGGCTGAATTTCTTTTAATGGAAAGAGCTTGTAATATCCTAGTCTCAAATTGGGCTTATGGTTGACTTTGATGAATATACTTGACACACTAGAAATTGTTCACTAGGCGAGACTTCGTGGTTTAGTGACAATCTAATTGCATAATGGAGAAATGTGGAGATTCCAGTGTGGATGAGCTTGTGACTTAAGAGTATTGATATTTGAGATTACGTGAATTAAAGTGTGTTAAAGACACCAAGCAGTCCTATACTTTGACTTGTTTAACGCATATATATTAAAATCGCTTGAAATAGGTTATGAGTCGTTGCCGACCGTTTAGATAGATCTAGTGATATCAGCACTTGAGGTGTTATGAAGGTAGACACCAGAAAACATACATGGTTAAAAGCAGTAATCTAAGGAATACAACAAAATTTTGAAGACAAAATTTCTTTAAGGGGAAGATAATGTAATACCCCAATTTTAGAGCTAGTTTTATGGCAATTCCTGCCGGTCATGTATTCTCAGTGATAGCTTCTATGAGTAATATTATTTTGAGTCTTTAGTGACCATTGATGTGGGCAAAGACGATTGCCGTGAACGAATTATTTGGGACATTTATCGACATTTTAAAATGATTATAAGTTTTAAATAGAATGAAGATGGGTACAACGAAAATTAATTAAAGCAATGGGTAAACATAAGAAAGAAAAACAATTAAAGTTCAAGAATTTCTAAGAAAATTCCTTATTAAGGTTAGTATAAATACCCTAGTAAAACTCCAAATTTTCAAAAAATTTAGTCTGCCTCTTTACGTGACGTCCAGAGAGAGAAAAGGAAAGAGAAGAAACAAGCCAAGACAAAAAGATTTCAAGGTAAAAATTCCTAGCCTCCCTCTTTAATTTTGACCTTATTATTGGGTGTTCTAGATAGGTTTCCGTGTCTGAATTTAGCAGTTATTAGTGTGAGTGCTAGGGTATTATTTGTGTTCTAAAGAGTGAGATGTGGGTGTGTTTGAGAAGAAGGCTATTGTAGAGCTGCATAAGAGTGAGTTAATGTTTTTGTCGACATCTCTTTTATTTTAATCCGATTGACATGTTTTTATACTCTTAGAAAACGTTGTTGTGTTCGCTTCAACTTTTTAGTTTTAAGCTTTCTTAGAATCATATGTTTGCATATCGAAAAATGACCTTACATTCAATTCACCGTAAAAGTCCAGAATTTTTGGTATCTGGCAACCATTTCTATTTTCATAGAAAATTCATTGCTCATTGGTTTATTGTGAACTTTATACTTATAGAAACCTCAAAACATCTTATTTAACTTTTTATTTTTGGGTTTTTTGAGATTCGTAGTATTTTTACTCCAAAATAATCATCAAACAAAACTGGTCTGCGGAGAGATATGTGTCGTTTCGATCAGTCATTTCAATTTGTTATTGAAAGTTCATTACTCATTGGATTTTTGTGATCCTTATATTCTAAAAACATCAGCAAGTCTACTTTAACTTTGAAGTTTTGATTTTTTTAAAGATTCGTCGTATTTTTACTTCAAAATGATCAATGTACAAAACTAAGATTTTCTGAAAAATGCTATTTATAGAATTACAGATCAGTCTATTGCCGAAAACTTTTTAAGCCATTTTTAGTATATTTGGACAAAATGCAGAATTAAAACTCCCCCGCCCCTTTTTTTTTTTATACTGAAACTCCCATTTTTTTCACAAAGCCTTCGATGTAAAATTTTCTTTGGTATCAAAGTTAG